>VZTL01057453.1:0-79554 GCA_013400535.1 Scopus umbretta | reverse complement strand
CCCAGTATCAGGTAGGCTCTGGGAATGTTGAAATGCTGTTGGCTTTGCGGCTTAGCAGCCACAGAGGATCATTCAGATTCAGGAGCAAACGAGTAAATAACTGGTGACACGGATGTGATGAAAATCTGAAGCCATTGCTCCCTGCCCCCGGTGTAAGTGGATCCCTGGGACCTGTCAGTGCTTGTTACAATTTAAACTGCCTATTTGATGTCGATTGTGTGCAAAGATCTACCCAGGCGAGGGGAATTCATTAGTGCTCTTGTAGTCCACAGGCTAAATAAGGAAAATAACTTTCTTGGTGGGTAACGTTTCTGATGAATAGAAGAAATCAATCGCCGGATGACTCGGGCAACAGCACATGGAGGCAATAGCCAAGCACTTGGTGAAGGTGTAGATAAACCAAATGTGATGCAAATAAAGCCATTCAGCTCTACCTTTGTGCGTGCTGGAAACAATAGGGATCTTGTAGCTACAGAGATGCTTTGAAAATCGGGACTCTTAAAAATCTGAGCAAGTCCTTTAGGTAAAATCAGGGAGATCAGGCATCCTCCCTTCTGAGTTGGAAATACATACACAGTGGAGTTAGTGCCCACCTCTTTGCCTGGAAGTTTCAGTATTGCTTAAATTGGTGAAAGTCTACAAGGGGTTACGGGTGATGTTTAAACGTCGCTAAGCTCGGGCACGTAGAGGAGATACACCTCTTTTGGCAGCTACTGCGTTTTGTCGTTTGAGATAGATATTAAGGCACAAAATAGAGAAATGATTTGGCCGCCTGATAAGCGGCGCGCAGTCTTCAGCAGGGTTGTTCGACACAGATGTCATCGAGACCGCATCTGCGATAACAGCGGCTCACTCCTGCGGTCTTTGACTAGGCAGCTGCATCCCGGCTCCGGAGGCCGCAGAGAGGTGCGGCGCGAATGGCAGCAAGGACTTGGTGAAGAGGCTGGAAGAGGCAACGAGGCACTAGGGTTTCTTTTCTTTTTCTTCCTGCTTTAAGAATCGAGGGAGGAAAAACTGAGCATTCGAGCACTGTGACAGCGGGGGGCTGCGCAGGGGGAAAGGAACTTGCACTTCCCTTCCAGTTTTCTGCAGCGACCTGCAGCCGGATACGGATCTGCAGGGTGGGATCGCACAGTGCAGGAGTGCTGCGACTCGCAGTTGCTGTGGGCTGAATGCGTTGCATCGGTTCCCTCCATCTCCGCTGCCGGGCTCCTCCTGGGGTCCCCCGCGTGCCTTCTCCGTCCCCTTTGCAGCACGTGCTCTGGCACTGTGTTCCTGGAGCCCTCTGCCTTCACGCCACCGTCCGTTCTGCTCACGTGGCAGGGCAGACTGCTCGTCCCAGGAGCGGCCTCACCATCCTCTTCTCCCTTCTCTTCTGAGCCCCGGGGTACTTCCCTGCGTCTCTTGTTCCTGCCCCTCTTTCTTCTGCCCCACATTTTTGTCTCTTCCTATGGGTGTTTGCCCTTCTCTCCCCTCTCAACCCCACAGCTCTTCCTTCTACAAAGCTATCCCATCTGACAGGGTCCAGACTTTACATCTCCCTGAAAAACCTGCCTTGATTCCTCTATGCATCAAGAGGCAGAGAGCTTCCAGCGGCTGTAGCACAAGATACCACAGGAGGCTTGGTTTTCCTGACAATCCAGCTTTTCTAGCATGCCAGTTTGTACAAAATCAGTCGACTTGTGACTGATCAGATGTGACATCCCGTGGGCCTCCTGTTACGGGCAAACAGCAATTCTATCACGTCGGCTGCCCACACCTTGCTCGGCTCAGCCGAAAGACATTAAATACACATCCCCTGCCCCAACGAACAGGCACCACAAAGGACACAAAGCAAGAGAGCGTCTGGTGTCGGGGTGTTTAGTGGTAACGGCTTTGAGCTGTATTGACAAAACATCACGGCGCGCGCCGTGCGACGGCTGAATGTCATCCTGCAGTGACTCGATACGTCTTTGTGCGCTGCTTGATGAAGTGCTGCTCCAGCTCCGGGAGGCTGCGTTTTAGCGTTTATCAGGACTTGTCCTTATTGCGGTCCTGCCTATGGACCGAATAACAGGAACGGCTCGCCGGCGGGGAGCGTACAGACGAAGGAGCGGGCTTAAATCTCAGTTAGAAATGTGTGTGTGGGGTGTATCCCCTTCACGCGTAACTTGTGTCTGAGCGGTCGAATGGTGCTATTTATCTAAACTCGCTTGATACTTAAAAACTAGTCGAATTGGAGGGGGTGTGTATATATATAAATATATAGAAAAGTTTTTTTTTCCTTACGCATCTGTTGCGGTGTAACTCGGCAGGCAGTTAAACACCACACAGCAGTTCGCTCACTCCCCTCCCTCCCCAGTGGGATGGGGGAGAGGAAAAAAAAAAAAAAAAAGTAAAATTCATGGGTTGAGATAAAGACAGTTTAATAGGACAGAAAAGGGAGGGAAAATAATAATAATAATTATAATGATAGAAGAATATATAAAGTAAGTGATGCACAATGCAATTGCTCATTGTTTAAATTGCTTGCACATTTAAATCCTGTTAACACAGCAGTTGGACAAAGAGGAGAACGCATCTCCTGCTCATCAGATACATGATTGCTTTCTGTTTTCCCAGTAGAAGCCTAGCTCTGCAAGGCACATGAGAGAAATGAAGCATGGAGAGGCGATGGCTTTTCTCTATTAGCAGTATACCCAAACACAGATGTACTCAGATACCATGATAATGAGTACGTTGGGAGAGCTTAAGTAAGGCAGATACTCCGGTTTTACCTGACATTACCTTGGTTCAGGGCATTGCTGAAAGGAAAGACGCAGCCTCTGACTCGCCACTTGAAGTTAGACTTGTTGCTGTGGGAAGATAATCGAAGTTTTGCGACGCTTCTGCTTGGAGAAGGGACACAGGTGGTGCAACTCTCTTATTTTGCCGCTTCTTAACTGACTCTGACAGGGTATCTCGGAGTCACAGCTTGCCTTGGCAGGAAGAGCTCACGCGGCCTTTTTTTTTTGGCAGCGGCACAGTGATCTGTTGCGGGGTGGATATTGTATTGCGGCCCGGCGGTCTTTCATGAGAGGAGTCCCAAGGGAACGCTAACTCTCCATCTTATTTCCCTCCATTCATTTGCTAGATTTATTAATGTGCCTGCAGGAGGGCATGCCCCGGCAAGGAGTGTTTTCTGCAGGCATGGTGAGCCTGAATACCGGAGCACGTTAGCCCAGTAATTGCAGATGCTGGTTTGTTACGTGTGCCACCGCTGTTTGTTAGGGACTAGGCGCTGGGGGAAATGACATTTGGCTCTGTATGGTGGTGGACCTGACCTCTGCTCCTGTCATGCAGCAAGCAGCTGCTCTACCTTCTGCTTTGCAAGTGGTGTTATTTTCTCATCAACCATCGTGGCAGGTACTTCAAGAGCATGTGTTGTCCATGACTAGGAACAAATTATCGCTTCCTTCTTAAATCTCCAACTTTTTTTCCCTTCAGATGACCGTTACCGTTATTTAGGTAGGCAAAGCAAGTCCAAAAATGACATCATCAAGCAAATCGCAGCTTTTTGATTTTGTGACATTACTCTTGCACAGACATAATGGGTGTGGGGATTTTTTTATTATTACTGTTTTTTTTAATTTGAAAGCCAAAAAGAGCTCAAATAGGAAACCACTAGCCTGATATTTAGAGCATCACTTGGGATAAACCCAGGTTTATACATCCTAGTGTTTGCAGGTACAAATAGAAAAGCTTCCACAGAGAGTGAGGCTGCCCCACCAGCACAGTGCGGACAAACGCTTGGGAGGCCGGACTGAAATTAGGCAGATCCAGGGCCACGGGTCCGTGTCACTCAAATTTGCTGCCAGAGCATGGTGGCTTTTTTCTCTCTCCTTGTTTTGACCAGAATTACCATCCATGAGCTGTAGAGGACTCTTTCAAGTACAGATTTAATCAAAACAAACCCGCTTCCACTTGTTTTTTCAACTTTATCCACCACAAAAAATTCTTGATGCAGTCTGTAATAGGAAATGTTATAAATTGGAGCCACGTTATTTGATTAAGCTCACTGGATTTAGTGGCCAGAAAAATTCTGGCTGTGGGGCCAAAACTGAAGAAGGCTACTCTTTAAATATAGCCAAACAATCTTCCAGAGCATTGTGGCAGAGTTGTTAAATCGAGGCAAAATTTATGAACATGTAGCAATCAAAATGTAAGAAAGCTTCATGGACTTGTACCCCGGTTGTGTGGTATTGGATCTGGAAGTGTACGTGAGGCCAACCTGACTTAAGCGCTGAAGCAAAGCAGGTGTCTCGGGGATGGTCAAGACAACTATGTGAAATGTGGACGTTTCTGTAACGTACCAGGAAGGTAGGATCTTTACAGGTACTTGAAGTTTTAATGTATGCTGGAGGAGCCTTATGAGGCTTAGCTGCTGGTGCCTGAATAGTGCCTGAAATTTAAAAAAAATTACATATTGTGCTTGCATAGTTGGAAGCCTTCAGCTCCATTACCTATTCTGATTTTGTCGGCCAGCAGTTGAAATCTTTTTTTTTTTTTTTTTTTAACTTTGTTCACACTGAAGAAATTATATATCACGGGGAGATAATATTCTGTGCTTTCCCCAAGCTTCTTAATGGAATTTTTATCAATTCAATTGAAGAATATGATGCACAAAAAAGCTAACTTGTTGCCAGGTTGTTTGCTTTGTAGCTCTTTCCTCGGCTCTCCGTTTGACTCCCAATACAAAATGGGAGGTGTGAGAGGGGCCATCGCACCCTAAATCACAAGTCTCTGCAGCCTAACATCAAATCCCTCGGGTCACCGAGAGACAGGCAAGGCAGAACTGAAGGCTGCCAGGTCCTGAGTGTGGAGCCAGGGCATCACCCGCAGATGCTTCGGATCCATCGCTGGGAGACGAGCAGCGCTGCGCCTGTCACGCTTACGCTGCTGTACAGGTTTTCTTCCTTCCACCGACAGCATCTGCTTGTTTTAAACGTTCTCTGCACGTTTTCGGAAGACCTGGAAGTCTGTTTTTTTTTAATCTGTTTGTGCTGGCGATCCTGAGATTGCTCAGATGGCCATTCAGTGCCTTGATACCATTTTCTCTGGATTGCTGTGCAGACTCAAGTGCACTTTCCTGCAGTACATACATTGAGAATAAAAGACAGCTACCTCAGCAAATTAGCGTGAAAGCATTGGAGGAAAATTGTAGAATATAGAGTTTTTTTGGGTAAAAACCTGTCCTTTTGTTGCCCATGGCCTATGCTTTTTAAAAAGTATCTGTTGTGCAGGGAGGGATTCTGAGAAGTTAAATCAATTGTCTATTTGCACACCCATCTGAAGAGGTAAATGAGATGCTGCATTGACAGAGATCTGTCTGTATGATAAAACTTCAGTAGGCAAGGTTTGATTAAGTGATTATGGAAAAAAAAAAACCAACCCTAAAATACCTTTCTATGTAGCCCGAAGGCTAACGTACGGTAATTTTCATTGTAAAAAAAGTTTTCCTCCACATGCTACAGGTGTCCAGGTATGTAGTCGTATTTTAAAAGAAAAAAAGCAAAAAAGCAAAAATACTCTGGAGGGTTCTAAACAAGAATCTCAAAATGCCAAAACTTATTTTTGTTGACTATCCAAAAAGGCTCGTCTTAGAAGCAGCCTGTGTTCTGAATGCAGTTGGTTGAAGCCTGTCTTTCACCGGCAGCTGCGTCTTGCTGAATGAAATAACTAATCAACCTGTGGCCGAGCTGGAATAGCGGCCTCGTGATGTGTCCTTTTGGATGATTAGAGGCTTGGTTCACAGCCAGGCATAGCTGAGCAGGGCATCTTCATGTAAGGGTGAGGTTAAGAGCTCATCCTTACTGCTGGTGCTTCAGCTGAAAGCTCCATTTCTTATACCCAAGACTCAGGTGAGTGGATGTGGTCACTTAACCAGAGGTTTGTTCTGGGGAACAAAAGCAAATTCCCCATCAGAGAATGTAATAAAATGGTGATGCTACAGCTGGTTCCTTACAGCCTCTAAATATAGACAAAATAGCATGTAGTAGAGAAAAAATGTTTGCTGAGTTAACTGGGCTATATTTAGGTGCCAAATAAACAGATTTCTGCTTTTGACCCTCCCCCTCACACCCTCAAAACCGCTTTTTATGCTGTCTGCAAATGTCTTGGCTGTTCAGGGCTTCTGTTCTTTGCAAAAAGAGTAATTCTGAGTGGTAGGGAAAGGACATCTGTCACAGCTGAAAACAAAAAAAAGGCAAGCTCTTAGGCACGCAGGCCCTGTGTCCAGACTTGTTCTCTCCCCTCGGCCCTTGGGTAGTACTACTCCACAGGCTGTTCCAGTTACGAAACGGTTAGTGCTTTGAAAAAACCAAACCCCTAAATCCCCCAAAACACCGTGACTAAGGCTTTATTGATCTATATAAAAAGTATGAACCGAAAAATAAGCATCTTTATACGATGCGTATAAATTATATTTTTATCTTGCAGCAGGCTCTTTTCCTGGCACTACTGTCGGTACTGATTGTACGGTTAGCCCTTTATTCATGTATGCATAAATTTTATTATTTTTTTTTTATAAAGGAAGCAAATAGTGTAGTCATCTTGCCAGAACAGATTAGGAGAGGGAGCCTGCAGATCCGCAACAATCCTCTTCTGCGTTTGGCGAGGAGGATTTCATGTGCTCACATCAAGTGCTTCTTGCAACCTGCAGTATGAAGTTAGTTTATTCCTGTGGGTTGTTGTTTTTTTTTTTTCCCCCCCTTTCAGACATACTTGTGCTGTTCGGATGTTTTTGCCTCCTCATTTACAAGAAGTTGGGCAGCTTGGGGCACCCAGTGTTGCACCTGAGGAGGAGAGAATTATGGCCAGCACAAGCTTTGGTCTGCTCCCCTCCTGGCAGGCTTTCATCTCTCTGGCTTTCAATGCTGATTAACCAGCCCTTGTAAAGTCTTAATTTTTATATCCCAGAGAATATATTAACTATAGTTCCTTTGTAAGCGTGAGTACTTGGTGATTAGAAATTAGGTTTCATTCCTAATTAAATAGCAAACTACAAGGCATAGTCTTTAACAAAAACAGGACACTTAAAATTCCAGTGCTCTCACTTAAGGGGCATTGCTTTTCACAGGCAGGGAAGCTTTCCCCAAAGTTCCTCCTGAATAACAAAACTTAACACAGATGTAGGTTAACGACAGATTTATTTAAGGTTTTCTTTTCCTAGTAACCTGAGAGTAAATCACACGACAATCTTTAAAATTGGGTTTCTTCCTATTAGAGATGTGCCAGAAGTGTGAAGAGCTGCCCGTTTTGAGCAATTAAAATTCTGGCTAGAAACTTTCTGTCTGCTTTTTTTCCTAGTCTAAAAGCTCCGTAGAGCCCAGCTTGATTCTTGGAAAGTATAGCTGGTCACTTGGGATTTCTGCTGCTTTTTTTCCAGCGGGGTGTGCTAAATGTCCAAAAAAAAATCTGTCCAAAAAAAATGAAATTAGAGCACCTGCAAGTGGTAATGCTGCCCGACACGTCTTTGTTCTCCTTGACCTCTCTTGCCCCTACAGACTTCGCTGAACTGCCTGGGGGAGAAATATGGCAACTGTAAAACTGAAACTCGGGGAGATGTCTTCCTCAGCTGCGTTTTTGATTGCGCTCGTGTTCTTGGATGTTGGCTCGATGGCACAGGACAGCCCTCAGCTCGCGGGCCTTCACCGGACCTTAGAGGTCGTGGTAGGAAAATATCAAAGACAAAACATCATCAGGAATTCCATTTCCTAACCGGGTTCAGTTGAGGAACTTTTATGTATTGTGGTTTCAACACAAGTTACAGTGTTTAACTGTAAATGCTGTAATTGAGCTTGGTTTAGATGGGATTTCTATGTTTGCTCGTTCATTTTGCTGCCTTCCTCAGAGCCCTGGATGGGCTTTTTGCAGTGCTGGCATCTCCATAGGTACTATTAGCTGTGTCATTTAAGCAGTCTTACGCACAGGCCTCTCTGCATTTTACTGTGGCATAACCATCAGTATGATCATAAAAACTGTTTATTTTGAAATTGTCGTTCACTGGATAAAGATTAAAAAAATGTCTAGCTGGTTCTAACGAAACCAAGGAAGATTTGAGCGTTGTCGGCTCCCTGTGTTGTTGAATCCTTCTCTGACCTCCTCCGCAATTCCTGTGAAAAGTATGGATCATCATCGGGGCTTCCTTCCTTTAGGGGAAGATGGCAGAGGTATGGCTGAAGGCAACAGCGTTGTCCGTTGTCCCGGGGAGCCAGGTTAAGCGTGTGAAACCCCGTTTAACCCCCTCCTGGTCCCCAGCCCTCTGCCTTGTTCTTGGCAGCTTATTTTCTTGCCCACAAGATAATGCGAAGCTTTCTCCTTGCTTGACAGCCGAGCAGGATTTATAGCTGTGGCTTGTCCAAACAACCTGTAAAAAAGTTATAGAGTGTTTAAACAACAATAGTTGTTATAATTCAGGCGAAGAACAAATAAACGCTCGTATTCCTGTTCTCCTCAGTATACACAAAATTACGTACATACCTTAACTCAGATGGGAGGGGGAAAGACATTATTCTGAGAAATTTTTTCTTCCTTTCTGTGAAAGGGGCTGTCTAAATAAAATACTTTTGTTTTAATAATACAGAGATGTTAGGGCTCCACAGACTGCATACTATTTACTTGACCTTTATAAATAGAACAGCGTTGTATCTCTATTGCAAAAAGACCCCTCTGAAAGTCGCATGCAGATTTATTAACTGCCCTACATAGGAATTGTTAGATTTTATTCCTTGAGCAGAAAGGCAAATTGTCCATGTAGGATTTGGAGAGAATAGCACTGTGTATACCAGCTCTCTCGCATCGCTGCCAAAAGAATGCAGCTACATACACATAAAACCAGCAGATGAACGCTGAGTGTTGTGTTCCTAAGGTCTCTCGCCTTGTGTTGGAGCAAGAGCGCTCGTATGAGTTACAGTATGGGAGGGAAGAAATGCTGTGATTTGTGGAGCACCTTATGAAGTTAATGCCACCAGCTACTGAAATCATACACTGTAGAGGGGGGAAAAGAAAACCCACGGGAAACCAAATCTTGACTTTGCTTTTAGCATCCGTTTAGGAACATTACACCTAATATTTCAGAGAGTTTTTGTCCTAAGGGACACCAGGGTTAAAGATGATTAAATAGCTGGTAATTTTATTATTGTAATAGAGGGGGGAAATTGCCACAAGCAAGCAAAACTGAATAGTTACTTTAGCTGGAAGAGATGGATGCCTGTTCTCAGTGTTTCATAGTGGAGAAACTCGGGAGTTTTCATTTCTAGAGCATATCTGTCTCATAGGGACACGGGTAAAAATAAAGTGCATTTCCAAAGATCTGTCCGTGTATCGTAGGTATTTAATTTGAGATAGGTAAATCTTGCACGACCCAGCGGGTGACCCACGTGCCATGTGCATAAGGGTAGATAAACTGAAGTCCATTGAAAACAAAGGACGCTTCAAACTTGCTGTAAAGGCAGACGAGAAAGTGCAGGCCTGCAGATGAACAACGAAGTGCATGGAGACCGGCTGCAGTTTCTTGGTATTGTCACGCAGTTTTCTTTTAGCTCTGGCGGCTGTTGCTGTTCGCCAGCCGAGAGGAGATAACAGGCTGAATTCAGATTTTGAAAAAATAATACTGCAAGTTCCAGTATTTGCACAGTGACTTCAAGGGCTTGTATGGTTTTATTCCACAAACTCACTAAAGGGAGGTGTTTTTCAGGAGTTTCAGTGCCGGTAACTTTCGTTGCTCATTGGTTTAACACACGCTTGGGCTGATCTTTCTAATCATGCTCAGCTCGTGAATATGCGGTCTGTTAGCATGTATGTGAAGAGCTTGTACCTGCTTTTGACTTGGAAGCAAAGGACTTAGCATCTTAGCATCTTTAAAATGCACTTAAATGTCTTTCAGGTAACACTCTTTAGGTCTGTCGGGGTTAAACTGGATCTGAAATTGTTTCAGCTCACTCCAGCAGTTCCTGTTTCCCGTACCAAAATAACTCAGCTCCTTGGCGTGCACATTTTCTCCACTTTTCTCCATTTTTCTCTTGTTTGCTCTTTCTGTGTATTCCTTCATGTAAATATTTCCTAAACGCAGCCTGTGGAGCGTGGAACGAACTCAAAATGTGGAAGAGTTGTAGCGGTGCTTTTTGGAAAGTGAACAAGCCAGCATTCCTAGTCCTGTGAAGTATTTGGGACGGAGGAAACAAACTGTTTGCCTAGAGAGCCATGTGTGCCGCGTCGGAAGGACCACTGTTTCCGTCTCATTGTGATACACTGATACACTGTTCTGCTGCTTTGTGTGCGGGTTTTTTCCCCCTCTTCCACCAAATCTGATATAAGTCCCTGTGCTGCTTTCTTCTTCCTTTCCTATTCTTCCACGTTAAACCCTCAGCGTCCTTCTGGCTCCTTGCAGCCCCATTTCCAAGCCGGTCTTGTCTTCCTTCAGACCTTTGCCTCCTGGCCTGGGGCTCGGCTTTCTGCACCTCTCCTGTTGCAGGCCGCGGTTTTGGGTTTGCTTTGGCCGCTGTTTGCTTGCGGAGCCGCCCGGTGGAAGCGGGGAAAGGAGACAGGAACTTGCAGGGGGAACAGGAGGGGGGGAAACTGTTTGGGAAGGTGCAGAAGCGGAGGAGCCCGATGCAGGATCTGAGGGGTGGAAGGCAAGAGAAGAGGAAACGATGGTGTGATGCACTAGGAATTTCAAGTAAGGTACTTGGATGAAAAAGGAAGATGATCCAGAGTTGTAAATGGAGCAAGCATTTCTGAGTTTGAAGATGGTGTGGGAAGGTAATGAGACATAAAGGTGGTGGGAAATTGGAGAGTGAGTACAGGATAGTAAGGCAAGGAAAAGAAAGTAATCATAAAGTACATTAGGCATGTGAGCAAACTTCCTTTTCTGCTCATGTGATGCAGATAAAGGTAACTTAATTCTGCGCCCTCTTCTGCCTTATCTTTTCTGTCACAGTTCTCAGCCTTGAGACCTGTTTCTTCTCTCCTGCGTCCCCGTTTAGAGCCTTCCTATGATCAAACAGTTTTCTATTAGGGACCTGGGCAGCAGGCTGGCACCGCTTTTTTTTATTATAAATTATGGGGAGCAGGGGCATTGATAACAGCCCATAGCTGTAGCATGCGTTGTAATAGGTGCTCTTAAATTGGTACGCCACAAACGGTTTGATCTGCCGCACGTCACACATTAAAAATACTTTGGGAGAAACGTGTATGCGACTGAGTTGTTGTTGGCACTCTTGCAGCAATGAGGTATGGGATAGTGATGGCCAAGTGGTGGCTTCATTTGGATTTCACCTGATGCAACAAATCCTGGAGCCAGGGCATCATTTGTAATGGGGTGTTGGTTTTCCAGGCCCTACCACGTGAGGCTGTGTAAGGTGACCATCCCAGCGTCTTGAGGATTAAAGATTCAGTCCTTCCTAAAGCTTTTGAAGCTGTCTTGCGTCCCCCTCAGTGGGATTCGAGTAATCTTCACCTTTTCTCTAACGTGTCATTCCTTGTGCTTTCAAATTCTCCTTGCTGTGTGCATTCATGGATTTACCTACTGGCAAATCAGTATGTGTCTGTCTCCTTTCCTGTCACGCTTATATATATGTAATCCCATCCCACGGGCACCCGTAGTCTTCGCATTTGTCACGGTTGAAAGGGAATTCCCCCCCATCTCCCGATGTGACAGCGACAAGCTGCAGGTACCTTTCACGCACCCTGTCTCTGAGAACGGGGCCTTGTTTGCCGTCTGCAGAGCCTCTCCTGTGATGGCAAACACGGACGCTTCCCTTCGCTCGCATCGCAACAGAATGACTCTTGAGTATTCTTGCCTTACGAAAGGAATGGCTTTCTTGGCTTGCCGAAGGAGGGAGAATAGCAGTCTGCTTAATGGATGTTGCTGTCTATCCTCGAGAAACAAGCAGTGCTCTTGTTTCTCGTTGAAATGGTCCTGTTTGTAAAGAGTGGAGCTTTCCCTTGGGAATATCTCAATATCCCACGCTGGGATTATGGCTTGCTAGGCTGTCATACTGGTAGGTTGCACCGGCTCATAGGGGCAGGTTGCCTTACTGAGTGATCTCCAAAACTTGCTCAGCAGGATCATTTCCCTGGTGAGCGTGCCTTTCCTCTGCTTTTCCTGGGCAGGAGGCGTTTGTGTTGCTGCATGCTTCTTTTACTTTTGTATGTCCGTTCCTGTTAGCGTTCCCTGAAGACAAGTGATGCCATAAAATGTGAGGTTACTAGCGTGCTGCTTGTGCAAAATATCCTCCCATTTGCAAGAGATAAAATGTTTCCCCTTCAGCATCCTTTCAAGCTGAGGTTCCTGGAAACTTCAAGGGCAATAACTGGAGGACAGTTATTTTGATCAAAGAACAGCCGTCCTTAAAAGCTCTTCAACTTTTCCTTGCCTTCCGTCTGAATTTGGTGCCCTTCTTCTGACGTTGTATTTGTCACTATTATTCTGCAAAGCAATTATTTTAAGTTCTTTCTGACTTGTGTTTATACGGGGCTGGATGGGGTGGAATAGGTTGCAGGTATCCCTAGAGTTTGTCTCATATAGTTCGTGGGAATTAGGGAAATTTCTTTGAATCTCCAGGATGTCTCCTCTTGCCTCCTGTATATTGTTCTTTATTAGGTAGTCTGACACTTTCTGAACACTTTGCCCTGAGGCTGCAACTTTCCAAGCTTGGGGGGTCATGTTGGCTTTTTTGTGAGAAGTCTGCTTCTCTGGAGGTGGTCGCCTCGTGCTGCTCTCACTCCGTCTTTGTACCTGGGCATCCTCACTGTGGCCCTCAGACTGTGCTCCCACCCGCAGTGTCCCTCTGCGAGGACAACGTCTGCATCCTTCTGCTTCAGAGTTTCCGTACCTTTTTTTGGCTACAGCCAAAGGCAGCATCACAAGCCTGGGATTCTTAGTTAGGCTTCCTAAAACAAGATTAGCAAGAGCATGTCTGAACAAAGAAGCATCTTATATGAGGCAGTTGCTGTCGGGATATTCTTCAAAGCTTAGCGGGATAACGACAGTCAATGGTAATGCAGGGGAAATAAGAATTAGAAGATAATATTTTGAGCGTGACAATCTCTCCCCCATCTGACTTTGAAGGGAAAGAAACTGCCAGTGGTACTGCCCTGCTACGAGCCCCAGCCCTCCCTGCTTTTCCACAGGTACCTTCCTGCTGCTGTTCCTTCTCCGCTTAAACATTATCAAGTTGTATGGTTGTTTAGAGTTCATATTGTCTGCGAAAAGGTGCTTGCCCAGCTGTAATCTCGTTTATTAGCAGACTAGACAGAGCCTGCATGATGGTGCTCCCACAACTCTGCTCAGGATTGCTGTATCCCGAAGTGACCCTTCTGTAAGTGGGTGCATCGGCAGTGCTTGCCTTTAAATCTCTGCGGGCTGCTCCTTGGCTCTCGGCGGGTGCGGGAGGGAGGTGTATGTCATTTAGATAATCCCCTACATCTTTCAAATATTTATGTCTCAAAGCATGGCTGCTAACGTCAGTCCTTTTACTGAGTCGTAAAGCAGGAAGAAGTATTTCTCCCTAAAATCCCTAAGAATGTTTATTGAAGGCTAAGGCTCCAAGCGCTTGTCTGCATTCTGCTGTTGTATACCTATGGCATTTAAGCTGGGGACTTCTCCAGGCAGCAGAAAAGCAAAAGAGCAACTTTTCTAGTGACAGTAACATCCATCAGAAGTGTTAGGTGAATCAGAGTAAGTGACATTAAATCTCTGTCACTTCTTTCCCCCCCCATACATCACATTTTCTGTGAAACCCCATCCTAAACTTAAGAAGCTCTACATTTACACTGTCATGACAACATTCCCTTTTCATGTCCTTATGCCAAGGAGGAGCAAAGTGCTTTTGCAGAGCACGTTCATTTCGCCCGGACAACAGCACATTTAGAAAAGCTTGCGACGTGTTAGTAGCCTCTAACCCAGGAGATGAGAATGAGCTGTGTCTGCTCAGAGGATCTCTAATTGGATTTCTGCATCTATTTAAATTAGGTTATCATCCACTTGGCAGATTTCCTGCTTATTCCACCAGGGCGAAGGGCGTCTCCGTAACGGCCATCAGTAACTTTCTTCTCCAGGGCATCTGAACGCAGTTCTGCCCACATGTTCATTTATCACCGTGAAGCCACGCAGACCTCAAAATATGCTAATAAACTTGGAGGAACTGTTTTAGTTGCCATTTAGCTAGAATCCTCATACCTGCCTGCGGTCAGAGTTCACTGCGTGGAGCTGCCAAGAGTGGAAGCTTGTGTGGATAATTGTTTGACTGATGGAGAAACTCTTGCCTTTAAAGTAGGTGGTTCTTTTCAAAGATGCATTGTCGTGACCTTCAAGATGCGTTGTCTGGATCTCCGCGACTCAGTCTTGCTAACCGAGCTCCTCCTGGAGGAGCTTGGATTGCTTCTGGATCCCTTGGTGTTGCGCCATATGGGTACATATGTTTTCTCTGCTATTTTTGTTGGTGCAAAAAGTCTGCAGCTCGGTCGCGCTGGATGTGAGCACCAAAACTGCGAGATGCATTGGTCTTCAAAAAACCTTTTTTTTTTCAGCCAGGTGTCTCTGAGAGACGCCCATTCCTCCTTCACCATGACCTTGCTACATGTTTTCACCTATAATTAGCTGCCCAAAGCTTATACTGTTTGCTTCAGGTAATCAAGTAGCTGCTTGATCCTGGTCGGAGGCATTGGTAGTGTTTTCTTAAAATGAAGCTCATGTGGGAGTTCCTTGGAGGCGTCAGATATATCAGAAGTAGGCAAATTGTGTTGGCAAGAGCCAGCTTTTTTTTTTTTTTTTTTAACTGAGCATGCAAACATTTCCAGTATCTAAACCCGTGTTTTTGTAGGATGCAAAATACTAGCCTAGAAAAGGGTGGTAAATTAAGATCTGTGGGGTGAGACATGTTAAAATGCAAGAGTTAACCAACTCTTGCCTATGGTATTTTTGTACTAACAATTTTCAGCGTAGGTGAAAGGAGTTTTTGTAATTTTCTTTCTTAAATCATTTTGCTTTTTAACTGATGAATGCCAAAATATGATATAATGAACAGCAGTGTAAATGAACTGCATGTTTTACTGAGATATTTAGAAATCCTAAGTGGAGCTGTCTGATCGACACATTCTCCGCAGAGCAACTCAATTCTGCAACTGTAAGTTCATAGAATCATAGAATCACGGCATACCAGGTTGGAAGGGACACCAAGGATCATCTGGTCCAACCTTTCTAGAAAGGCAAGAGCCCCGTCTAGAAAAGATGGCCCAGCGCCCTGTCCAGATGAGTCTTAAATGTGTCCAGAGTCAACCACTTCCCTGGGGAGATTATTCCAGTGGTTGACTGTTCTCTTTGTGAAAAATTTTCCTCTCATGTCCTCTCAAGTTGTATTTAAGTACAAGAAAAATGAAAATGGGGGGGTTATTTTCCTTTCTTACAGGTTTAGATCAGCGCACGGTTACTTTCCCTGTTGCTTATCTCTTCAATCAAAGTGTCAGTTTAAAAGAAAATTAGACTACTCCTCTGAAGAACATATTCTTCCATCCAGCTACACAATAACATCCTTGGCTGAAGGTGCTTAAGATCTTGCTCAGAAATTTCCTCTTGCAACTTGAAGACATGCTGTGGGTTGTATGTTGTGGGAAAGGCAAGCACTGTAAAGAGAATTGACAAGTGTATTTAAAGGCTTTCATGTTATTCGGTCCTGGACTTGAATCCTACTCTTATTTCCAGTTAATGGGACAAGAATAGCTCTCTGGAGTTATATTTAAAATTCCCTTTAAGAAACATTCAAAGCGGTCTTTATCTGTAGCCAAAGCAAACAGCAAATGTAGAGTTATCAACTTTTAATGGCATTAGAGTCCAAATGACCCAGATTTTACTGAAAGGTCTGAGCGTTCCTGTACTCTTCTGCTCCTAGTAGTAAGGTGTAAAAGAAGATGCATTTGTTCACTTACAGGCTGTAGTATTTAAAGACATCATCCAGTGTTTCACACTTCAGAAAGCCACAGTTCCTATGCAAAAAGTATATGCCGCCCGACGCTGCGGATGTTTGTTAGTGCCTTTAATGCCAAACCTCCTGGGGTGGTCGGGGAGGACCTTCCGCCTTCCCGTGATTGACTTGGCACAAATAATGCTTCTAACAACATAAACGCTTCGGTTGCAAACCTAACTTTCCTGAGGGCTACGGACTTCAAGTTGGTGGTTGAGGGATCAAGTAATCATCTCGGAAAGTTCTACTTTCTCCCTCTATTGCTTACGTAGGAACCTAAGAGAGAACTACAATACGTAAGGCAGCCTGTTGGGAAGGGATGGGCTCAAGGAAGAGAGTTCAACTGTTGTCTCTTGTTGACAGCCTTTTTGGCATCACTGAAGGCTTTATGATTTTCGGCTGTTATTTTTGAACCTCCGTATGTTTGGCCAGGCCGCGGGATAAGCATGCAGGCAAATACTTGGAGGATCTATGGGTCACATGGTGGATTGAATAATTTTATCGTAAGCAGTAGCAACTGTTTAGTAAGGCATCTGTGTCTATATATTTACTACTTTTTAGAAGGTAGGGGCTTTTCTATGCTGAAGGGAGCATCTTTATGAGAACTTTTAAAACATCGTATCCAAATTACTTATCTTGGCCATTCTTTATGTTGCTGTCCTGAGTCCTTCTGTCAGAGGTTTTCTTTAGTTTTGTTGGTTAAAGAGAAAAAAGGTTCATAATTGGTAACTCCGTTTTTTTTTGGCGTTAGCTAGACTGGGAACTGAAATGGTGAGGTCCTATTCCAAAGCAGTGTGTGAGTATATGTGCCAGTCTTACATACTCAATCTTATGTACACGAGGGCTTAAAAACGTGATTAAAAGCTCTGTAAATGTGGGCTTTGAGCAAAGAGCTTCCCCAAACCTGCTGGAAACTTGCAGCCTTTGCTTTTTGTGTTACTTGGAATGGATACCCCCTTATAAAATGGAAGTATGTCTAGGTACCACTTATTAAAAAAAAAATAATCTGTTTAACACTTTTTACAGTGTATTTGTATCCTGCTGAATAGTTTCTGGAAATGTGGAGCAGGCATAATACTTGGCCATCTTTTCTCTCTTTAAAGAAGTATTTTTTTTTCCATAGCCAGATTTTGTAGAAGTAAACACTTTTAAACATTTCATGGTGTGGATTTTAAACAGACGGTCGTTGTAGGGATTGTCTGGCCTCTTGTACTGCTCATCATATTCTGGGTCAGAGGCCACAGATTTTTTTCCATGTTTAGATGTAAAGGATGTACATGTGTATTTAATTTTGATTTTTACAGCAGTGATGAGACAGCACAAAAAAGATGCTACTGGTTGTGGTAGCTTTGAGCAAGGTTTATCGTATGAGTAAATAAGAAGTTCTCATCTGCCAGGGAGCTGCACTTTTACTGCTTTAAACTTCAGCCCTGGTAGCGAACACTGTCCCACTACTTGGTCAAATTCCTGTAGATGTTTCCCTCCTAAATACGGGGCTTTAGGTCATTAGTTGGCAGATTCTTCATGGAGGAGGCTCTAGAAGAAATACTCCTTCCCCGGTCGTTAGTATTGGTGTAAAAGTTTTATTTGAAATTTGGAGAGAGGAACAGCTAAAGAAAAGGTCTTGCGTATTTATTTTTTTTCCCCTTCTTCTCAACCATTAATACAAAATGAACTTTTTCTTTTCCTTTTTTGAGACATCTTCCAGCCTGTCTGCCTAGTACATTGCTTTTCATTTTTCTTGCTTTGCTCCAGCCTGATAGCTTAAAACGGTTTTGGTACATAGCTGTGGTGGTATACTTGTGAACACCATAAAATTCAGATCTGCCTCCGACTGCTCCGTGTCAGTGTTGTCTAAATTGAACTCTTAATTTCTTTTATTCTTCTTGGTCCACCTCTGTTTAATCAACTCTTGCTGGCAGTAGATTACCTGGAGAATGATACCTGTGTAGCTCCCGCAGCTCCCTTTGAACCTCACGTTCCTGCAGACTCCACTGCAAACTGATGCTGTACCAGCCTGGTATGTGCCAAGGAGGGCTTTGCGTTTCTGCACGCGGCCCTAGGTGTGTATGGCAGTAGACTTTCCATCTGCACTTAAATTCTTCCCTTCCTAAAACTGCGCAAGTGGCTTTTCCGATGTTGAAATAAGACCTTTTGGGATGAAGATGAACTGTTTGTACTAGTATTTATTGTACGTGCCAGAAGGTACAAATCTAGCATAGAGAACGTGGGGTTTTTTGCTGTGAGTGAAGAGCATGAGAGGACTATTCATTCTGCTCTTTGTAAAATGTAAATTACTCTCAGATAACAACAGGCTGTAATACAGGGCTTGGTATTTTACTATGTACCTTGCAAACCACTGTAGCATTAACTTTGCTTCTTATCTAGCGCTGCATAACATCTCGGGTTGTTTTCTCACATCTGCTACAAACCAAAATTTTTATCCTCTGCCTTCATGCTTGAGGAGTAGCCAGCGGATGTCAGCAGCAGGGTTTCGAGCAGAATGCTCGGCCAAATTCTGCATTCTGTGGCCAGTGCAATCAGGCAAACCTTTAATACAAGCCTTTTGCAGCACAGCTGAAACACGGCTTCTGTGCAGAGCCCCTGTCTGCTGAGACAGAAACGTGTCTGAGTTGTTTTTTTTTTTCCAGGCATTTTGCTGCTCCCGAGCTGTCATGCTGGCTTATTGGGGGGGTTGGTGGCTGGCTCGGATCCGGCCGGAGGACTGGAGCAGCCCCCAGTACGGGATTAGGTGGTGTGTGAATTAATGCACGTTTATATGCTTTGTTCTGGGAGGCATTTGCAACCAGGCATACAGGTTTTTACATATTAAGTGTATTTTTAGCGAACTTCTTAAGGTGCTTTTTTGCATGACTTCTGCAAATTGGAATGCAATTAGCTTGTTCCTACTGTTGCCTTGTTAGTTATCGTGGTGGACTTAAACTGATTTGGGAAAGGATGTATTGGAGAGGATTGTGCCCNAAAAGTTTTTTTGGGGGAGGTTTTTGCCTTTTTTTTTTTTTTTTTTTGTTTTTTTTTTTTTTTTTGTTAACTGTTCATCAAGTCTCCGTGGCATTTGATCATTAATCTTTCAGGAAAATAGTGATGGCTTACTGCCAGGTTCCTACCTCTGGGGAGTAAATATGACAACTACTTTCTACTCTCAATGACTGTCTGCATTAGGAGCCATTCAATTCAGCACTAAGTAAATATTCATGAAAGTGCCCCTTTCTTAAAACATAGTCATTTGCAAATAGTCCTGTTCCCTTACAAATACCGTAGTTGATTTTGTTTGCAGATGGTTTCTATTAGAAACTTGACTCGGAAAATACAGCATAAATACTATTTGAAAATGAAAGGTGATGAGACGGATGTATCTTGTTTAAATCACTTACTTGCAATAGCAGGAGTGTGTTTTTGACCATTTTAAATACCTGTTTTGTATTACTAGGTAGATTTGTGTATTCACACATCTGGGATAGATGCTGTTTTAAAATACTAATGATGATGATTAAGGAATGGTGCGGTTTGGAAAAGCATTTCTTACGGAATAATTGTGAAATATGAGGTAATTTATATGCTTTGAGTTTCATTTTGTATAAAAATACATATAAAAGAAAAAAAATCAATTTACCTGAAATTGCAACTGTGAATTCTATTGAAAGAAAACTGCATAATAAAATAATGTAGAAGTTGCTGAAGGCCTGGTATGTGCAAGTATGTGGGAATGGTAATCTACATCGCATGAATAATTTTTTTGAATTATTAGAGTGACGAATATGCTCTTGCAGGGAACAATAGAGTAACTCTTATTGTAGCTATGACAATGTATTTTTAGTATCAACTAATTTTCAAATATGTCAAACTAAGCTTTTTATTTCGTTTATTTTAAAGATGGATGGCATATTTCCTGATGAAAAGGTTTGTAGCTTACGAACGCCGAAGCGTAGTTCAGTCTGATGTGAATACACTCATAAATATGCAGTTTGGGTTGCAAGGTGCTTGTTCCTCTACAGCCAGCGCTGTTCATGGGCAGCTGGAGGTGCTTTTTGTATTTGAAGCTCTTTGTATTTGAAGTCTCATTTTAACTAATTATCCTTAAATAATAATACCTATTTTGGTGACATTCAAGCGTGACTGAATTATTATCCAGACCATTCTATGGAGATATTTAATTTTAAGATGCTTAGATGTGGCAGAGATGAAACTGCGTTATTGATGTCCCAGCTGGCATGTTTTTCCTCTTAATGGATGTATTTTGTATTGTCGTTAAAAGGGTTTGAATGACTTGGTGGGCATCTGAGCTTTAATTTCTCTGATACTTCTATGTTGGGGGCAGAGGCTGTGAATCAGCTGGTTCAGGTGTACTCTTAGACTGTAATAATACTATTAAGCTCATAAATTCCCTAAGTTCATGTTTTGCTGCTTCTCCCCAAAGTAGACTTCTAATGGATTTTCCTAGCTCCTGTGCCGCTTCTTCGCTGTGGTTTAGACCAAGTTGCCTGGATTCTTTTCAAATCCTTCGCTGTGCTCGACTTCGACAAGAAAAGCATTGTTTTTCGCTGAGGGCCTCTAAATTAACAGGGGAGGTCTGACTTGAGCCGTGTCTGAATTCCCTCTGGCCTCTTGTGGGTATTCTTACAAACACTCCACTTGAAAGGCTGCCTTTATTTTATCAAAGAGAAAGCCTCATTTTGAGCCTTGGAATGAAATAAGTGGCTGAAATTGCAATGCCTAGTTGATATGACTAATGCAAAAGCTTTTGTTATGCTTTCTTCTTCGGCAGGCAGTTTGAGTAATGCTAATAATTAGTGCTTTTGTTGGGAGGATTTGGGGGACCTGTCGGGGTGGCTAAGACCAAAAAAGCAGTACTGAGTCCAGGCATAGCATCGAAAGCGTAGTCTTGCTCTAGCACAGGAGGAGGGAATGAGGAAAGCAGGTTATTTGTCATCTAGTCAACCTTACAAATTACCAGCTGCTTGGCATTACTGAAAGCAAGAAGCAACACAGGTACAGGTTTTTCTGGTGTTTTTTATTTGCATGCACAAGGAATCGGAGTGACGGTATGTGAGGTCAACTTAAATTCCTCAAGAGCAAAAGGGTTTTGTAGCAGGTCGAGTCTGCGCCGTTTTGCAGACAGTATTTGAAAAGTCTGGTCTTCGTCCCATCCTGCACTTCAGCTGGGTCCGTAGTGGTGGACTCTGATGTAAAGTAGCATATTTTCTTGAAATAACCCCAAAACTGTCAAAAGCGTAAAAAGCACCTTGAATGTTAACAAACTAAATCTGCTGCATATAACCTTGAGGTATATTTTAAAAGGACTGTCGCACAGGCACAATATCTCCAGGGCTGCCTGGCTGGTTTTGGTCTTCTGAAGTCCCAATTTGGCTCTTTTTCAAGAAGACATGATCCATTAATATACCTTTCTTTGAAAACGTTGTTTCATATTCATATTTCAAAAAGATAAAACTCTTTTGAATGCCTAAGCTCTGCAGGTAGCTGTCATCTGCCTGGGCTCTGCTCACATTAGCAAATAGTTCAGCCCGCAGAAGTGGAGCCGCAGAGTGAGAAATGAAGGGCTGAGGACCTGGCGTCCAGCCTGTAGGTGTTTTAGGGGCTTTAGTTTTGGTCTAGATCTAGATTTAGCATTTTTGGTTGGTTGTTTGCACAAGTTGCTTTAGGAGTTTTTTGCAAAGTGTCATAACATGGTGGTTACGCTGCATTAGCAGATGGATGAAGTTGAACTTGACAGTCTGAAGGGAAGATTGGAGGGTTCACCTGAGCGTGACTCACTGTGTAGTGAGCACTTCAGCTGTAGAAACTGAAAGAATCTCAGGAAAATTAGGAAAAACACATCAGTGGTTTTGTTGCACATTTTCTGTCATAACATGACACGGGCAGAGGCTCTTCTAGAGATAGTAGGATGTATTACATACCCATTTGGGTAGTCTCCCAGAGAATGCGTGAACTTTGAGTTCTGAAATCTGTACCTTCCAAAACAACTCCTTCCTTCCTCAACTTTGCAAAGTGGCTACTAAGAACTCTAGACTTCCAACCCGATCGCATGCCAAACAAAAACTGCCTGTATAATTCTATGCACACCAATATAACTTTGGAATTTTCCATTTGGTCATCAAAGAAATGAATTAATGGTGGTGTTATTCCTGTAACATTGGTGTCTCCTCTAGTGAACATAACAGCCTTTGGTATTTGATTAATGCTCAAAGATTCAGTGTAGTGTTGCGCTTCTGTGTGCTCCAGTTTGTATAATTTAATAGAAAATATAATAAACTAAGTCATAAATCCTTTAACTTCGTCTTTGTATTTCCTTTCGGCTTTGTATTTGGAAGATACTTCAAGTAGCTATGTTATTCTCTGGTGTTATTATAGATGTGAAACTTGTAGATAAAAGAGGATCTTGCAATCACATGAAATCTATTTTTATTTCAATACTTGATGTATCTAAAACTTATTTACAAAAAATAATTACAAGTTAACATTTCTGTGGTTGGTTTGTTGTTGTTTTTTGTTTTTTGTTTTTTTTTTTCCTTCTCTGCAGATGGACTTTATCATTTTTTTAGGGAAAATATTGACATTTTTTTCCAAGGCACTATACTCACTGGGGCATGTGCGGTTGTGCTAAAGTTTACAAGCTATTAATGAACTTGGCTGATGGACACATGGATAAATCTTGTCTTTTTTTGCTGCAGGTCCAAGGAGCTAATAAAGGAAGCGATCCTTGACAATGACTTCATGAAGAATCTGGAACTGTCTCAGATTCAGGAGATTGTGGATTGTATGTATCCCGTGGAGTATGGCAAAGACAGCTGCATCATCAAGGAAGGAGATGTGGGTTCCCTGGTGTATGTCATGGAAGGTACGGCTTAGAAAGCTACTATTTCCTTTTTTCAACGTATAGAGAGACGACAGCTTTACTTCATGGGAAAAATAATTTCAAAGAAAGAGGTTGAAGATGTTGTCTAAATGTGGTTGTTGAAAAATTGTGTGGACTACTTTTGCCTGGAAAATTTCTGACTAGATTTGTGTGCCTCCCTATATAAAGGAAGAGGGTAAAAGCTGTTAACCCTGCATTGAGATCTCTTGGAATAAACCTCCACTAAATATAGTTCTTTGGCTTTGAGGCAATAGCAATGGTTTGCTATATAAATTAGGGACTTAACAGAGAGAATGGTGTTATGGAAATGGGAAATGACTGTAAAACAGGGAGAATATGGTCATGGTTTGCCACCGTGTAGGGCATTGTTGAGGACAAGCTTGGAAACATTGATAAAGCACATGGGGCTCTCTGCAGAAGCAATGCATTGCATAATAGAAAATAGTATTTTTCTGTCCTGTGCACAAAATAAGCGTAGCATCTGCAGTTTAGCACATCTGATTTGTCACAGCATGTGTTGTGTCAGGGTTTTGTTTTCTTGGTGGAACACAACAGCAATGGATATTCTGTTGTTCTTGGGAGCCGTCAGGTTTCTGAAAATCTTTTAGCAGGATAGGTGTTGCCAGTGCTCTGCTTCTCGAAAATGTCAGCTATTTGCATTTTGTATCTTATTCTTTCCGAGTTCTCTAACTCTTCACATGTCAAATTGGGCGTATTTTATATATGTGGTTTTTTTTGTTTGTTTTTTTTTTAAAGGAAGTGCATGTTCATCTGTAGGAGTTACTAAGCTTGATCAAAACTCGCGCCCATCTACTGCAGCATCCCTTCTGAGTGTGACTGACAATGAGTTCTGAAGCAAATGTCACTGTTTTAATTGGGATAATGCAACAAGCGAATTCTCAGCTTCATTCGATACAATGCAAATGGATAGATGCTTACAAAATTCTTCTTGCTCCTTATCAGAGCCATGTGGTAGACTTGTAAGCATTTTGGCCAGATAACACCTAATGGGAATGGAGATTTCTCACTTGCCCATATCTTTTGGGCAAATATGGGAAAACTACAGGTTATGTATAATGTTTGTGTTTATATGTACGTGTATGTGTGCAAATTAATTTCTTAAATTGTTCTTTTAACAATATTTTCAAGGCAGTAAGCCATCCTTTAAACATGGTTTCCTGCCAAACTCTTGAATACTGTATAGTTGCAAATGCTCTTCACTGGTTTCCCAAAACAGCTTTCACTTTCTGTCCTTTTAAGGTTAAGTCCTTTCTCAAGGCACATGGTTAATTCCTTCCGCTTTTAATATTTTTACATTTTGCATATTGAAGTGGTATTTTGCGTTATGAAGTAGCTAGTGGGGGATGCCAAAGCAAATTATATGTTTCTACCCCCAGCATTACATGGAAAGATTTAGGTTTTTCAGTCCTCCGTTTGAATCCAGAGATTACTTTGATTGAGGTGCAGGATCTGTTCTACTGCTAATGAGAAAACTGCTTTAAAATAATAGTTGAAAGTATTTTTTTCAAAATGTGGAGGTTTTTCACTGTACAGCTCTGTGCTTGCTTCTCAAAACACCACCACACCAGAGGCACGCTCACAGTATTTTTGCTTCTTGGCTGATGTTGGATGTTGTGTTCAGTGTTGTCCCTTGAAAAACCCCCTAACAACAGGACACTGTCAAAATCAGGATATACTTATCTCCTGCTCAGCCTCCTCACATTCTTTGGAGAGGATTTTGGAGGGATTTATTGGCAGAACTGTTTCCACTATGGTTTGGAGTGTTGAACACGGCTTGGTACTCAGACAACCCTTTATTTGATACCTCTGATGATGATGTACTGTTACTGTCACTTCCTTGAATTTACCAGATGTTTCTAATTGTTGGTCCAAAGTCTACCCCTCAGTTCTTGATTCTTGTCTTCCAAAACAAATGTGTGTCAAAGACAACTTTTGCATCTTTTGGGCACTTCAGCTTATCCTTGCTTTTTTGGCAGCCCTTTATATATGAGGGCATGACTTGGCTCTCCCCCAGTCTTCAGCTGGTCTCGTAACTTAATTTAAGATTATTTAGATAGCTCTGTAAATATGCATAATGCTTTATAAACAAAATTATGAAGAGTTTATAGTCTATGTTTAGACATAATGCAATGAGTGATGATGAAGTAATGGAAATGGGAGAAGACGTTATCAAATGGGTTGGATTGTGGTTATGAGAGCAGGCTCACCAGCTCATTTTGTCTTATCATTCCGTGTCCTCTCAGTTATTAATGCCCACCACCCCCCCCAGCTATAAACTTCATTCTTTACAGAACTCTACTGGAGAAACCCATCTTTATAAGTATCACTGAGAGGTATTTTCTTTTATCAAAAATCAAATAAATGCTGTGTTTCTTCCATTAATTCCTCTTTCTTTCCTTACTTGGGCCTGTAGCCGTGATTAATATGGATAAAAATTACTCATGTAGAGCATTTGATAACCAATACTCTTACACTTGTTTATAATTTATGATTCAGCGTTTAGATAGAGCCTCTTACCAGAAGTCTGAGTTAAATATTGGTGATGTTTCCTTAGAATAATTTAAAATCATAATTTAAGTAAGATGGATTTGAAAACATCCATCATTTTCACTGTTACTTTCTGCATTCTCGTTTATCATGGTGAAGCAGTAGTAGTCTCTGTTTTAATTTTCCCCTCTAGGCACAAGGACTCTACTAGTCCTGGTGAGACCTTTATAATTATCATCCATGAGTAAAGTTAAAATATATTTTTTTGTATTTTTATATATATATGTGTGACGCTTGCTGAGGTCGGTGAATCTTCAAAGCCTGGATATTGAGGAGTGTTGACTTCCAAACTCTTTCTTCTTCACTACGGCTTTATGATGCTTTTGGAAGGTAATTTCAGGTTTGCTACAGTCCTTGGGTGGGAATAGCTGTAGCACTGTACGTCAGCAAAGATTCAGGAAAAGGCTTGACTCCACTTTTCCGTGTTCTCTTTGGTTCTAGCAGAAAGGTAATTTCATGCTGTCCAATACTGGGTTGACATGTGCAGTCATTTTTATTCATGCATTGGCCCAACACTACCCGCACTACCAAGCTTGACTCTTTGCCCTCCAGCCATGCACACGATGACCAAGTGAAAATTTTGTATTCTTTGTCCTGTTATTCTGCGTCGTGCATCGGATTTCTTGCCCTCCTTGTATTTCTTTTTATTATCAGGAGCCAGAGCAGCACTCGTATGAACTGACTGGGCTCTGGAGATGAAAAGTCGGTTAATGTAGTGAAGTTTGAGGAAAGACTGAGGTTATTGAGAACACAAGATGAAAATATTTCCTGTATTTCATTAATCAACTTATTATGTGCCAAACTACAAACCTGGGCAGGGAGAAGTGAAACACAGGACAAGAAAATAGGAACAAAAAATTCTACCTCTTGGAAAATAAAGGCCCCCAACTTCCCTGTTTTCAGCCCTTCAGGACTACTGTTGGCCCCACCACGTCCCAGTCCTTAAAACACTGTATTTCTCTGGAAATTGTGATTCAGACGGGGAGAGGAGGAAACGGAGAGAAATGTTCGTGGGGTAGAAATGGTGAGGTGCTATCAGAGGATAAATCAGAATGAGGTAGTGTGTTCAAAAGGAAGATGTTTTCTCAATCTGCAGCATGCTGGATAGAGGCAACTGTTGAGTTTGAGAGGTAGGGGCGTGCCTCTTGCATGTGCCATGCTTCACCTGGATTGGAATCAGTCCCAAGAAGAGGGAAATACCCACCAGTTTGAGGAGCTCTCAGCCTAAACACCTTCTGACCTGAACGTGCACTGATCTGAGAGCCTGGTTTTCAGGGTGTTTGTAGCTTTTACATTGTGCAAGGCTGAGGGAGATGTGCAGTTAGTCTCATCCTGTAAACCCAGTAACTGGTAATATGCTCAGTCTCCTCTAAAACAGGAGGCTGGGCCCGTTCTGGTAGACTTCTCTTTCCTGGCTGTGCATCTGGACTTTTTGGACTGACACTGCATTTCTTGAATCTGAGAAGTTTTGTGCAAAGACTTTGTTTAAAAAAAAGAAAAAATGAAAAAAAAAAAAAAACAGAAGAAAAAAAAAGTCATTGATCTATAGGTAGAATTTAACTGGAAACTTGCCTGGTTTTCTGGTGGGCTCCTTCCTGGGCTTTCATGAGATACAGCCCTGAGGAGCTACAGCATGACAGTTCTGCTTGTTCGAGAGCTCTTCTGGGTTCCTCTCTCTGCCTTGCTGCACTGAGGCAGACGGGTTCCTAGCATGAAAGCCCAAGGATCGCTGTTTCTACCAGGTCTGCAGCCTTGGAAGTACTGGTTTGGGCTGAATTTGGGCTCTGAGTCTGCAGTGAGAAAAGCAAGCTATCCGTCAGGAGCTGAAACTGAAATTTCTCAGCAAGTGGAATCCCAAATTTAGGCCTGCTTTGTTTTTATTTTTTTGCTTCTGGCTGACTAGCAGTAGTCTGTCTTCCTGGCCAGATTTCTACCTCTTGGAAAATAAAGGCCCCCAACTTCCCTGTTTTCAGCCCTTCAGGACTACTGTTGGCCCCACCACGTCCCAGTCCTTAAAACACTGTATTTCTCTGGCATCATCCTGCTTGTTTACTTAGTTTAGTTGTCTGAGGTAACTGGGTCTGATGGATTTGTGGCACAGACCACCTTAGAAATGCCTTATGTATTAAATGCAAGGATACGCTTGTTCAGTTAACAAAATTCACGAGGTTGATGCCAATGCATTTCTTCCAGAGGGGAAGGAAACCCCATAGGAGGTACCCACAGAGAGGTACAACATCCTGGAGGGCTCCATAAAAGGCGCTATTAGATAGGTGCCAGGGTGGGAGAGAAGGTAGCATCGCAATCGGAGCCCAATGAAAAGAGCTCTCCTTATGGCTTTATACCTTACCTGACCTCAGGCAGGGGTTTTGCTATTTACAGACTGTTCTTTGCATTTTAAATATTTGTCTGTTCCTTAGCAGCGCTGCTGTCATCAGGTATCTGTGCGGTCATTAAATAGTAACGCAAACTAAGTCCTATGCCTGTGAAAGACTTCTCTGGACAGAGACCTCGGTTAGGGTGTGGAGAGCCGTTGGATTTGGGCGGTCGTAGCAACCCGCGTTTCCTGAACAATGTTTTGTACATGCCGAGCGTTTCTCTTCCGCTGCAAAGTTTTCCCTTAAGTCCTACGGGAAGGAAGCTGGTTATAATGGACTCTTGAAGCAACGGCACGTGTCCATTTGTCTTGGGTGGCTCTCATGATCTATGGAAGAAGGATTTAGATGAAGTAGCTGGATTTAGATGAAGGAGCTGGTATTTCATCAGGTTCTGAAATGGTTTGGAACACCGTTCAATTCCCCTATGTTCATTAAGTAGCAGGAAAACCCCACAACTTTTGCATCTTAAGTGAATTGGGTAAAGAGATGCCCTTAATCTCTAGCAACACCAAAAAATTTCCCTTATAGCTGTTCTTTGAAGGTAGAAATTAATTTATTTGTGATATTCATTAGGGGCTGAAATTGCTGGAAGCATTAAACATACATGCTCTGACCACCTACGGCAACAGTATTCCCGCAGGCTGATGAGACTGGTAGTGAAAAGGGGGGTGAGTGATGCTGTGGCTTATGCATTCGAACTCATCTGTACTGGCACTCTTGACTCTGCAAGTAAAACAATTTTGAGAATTAAATAAACTTATCAGAAGTATTACCTTTCTTAAGAGAAAGTATATTGCTCTAAGAGTGGTTCAACAGATTGTTTGTCTTAAAATTGAAGTTTCTTTCAGCCAAAAAAGGTTCTTGCTGGTTAATCATATTCTGCCTCTAAAATTAGTCCACCACCTCCAGTTTTCTTTAAGGAAAAAACCCAAACATTTTCCAAGTTCTGGTTTTGCAGGTTTGCATTCGCTGACTTAAAGCCTTCTTTGGGCATAACATTTCTAAAATATTCTGAAAGCACTTAAAAATGTGAAAAACTGGAAAGGTCTGTTTCAGAGAGATACATCTAGATCTGTACCATGTTGACAGGTTTGAGTTATGTGTGGGTGTTACCTCACACTAATGAGGATAAATGTGATATCCCACATCTGAAACCAAATGTTTCCTCTTGTGCTCCCTCTCTGTCTGAAGCTGTCAACTGCAGCGTGTCAAATTTGATGGTTGCACTATGAAAGGAAAATATATCAGCAGAGCTGCAGATAAATCAGGTGGCGAGGTGCAAGTTTTAGGCTCTCATGTGAATAACAGTCATGCCATTATAAAACAGATGTTCTAATTTTTTTAGAAACTATATTAATAGGTGTAAAGAGTCCTCCTTTTCTGTTTGTTGCTATTCCCATAAGTATGGAAGAAATAATACAGTGAGCCGGGGGAAAAGGAAGGTTAAAATACTTGAATTAACTACTTCGTTGCTCATGATTTTGGATTGACAGTGGCTGCTGTAAAATCCTCCCTGACTGTTTGTCCTTCTGCAAATTAGTATTGGGGTTTACACCTCTGCACTGCAGCTTGAGAACCTGAGTGAAGAAAAACAGCTCCACCAATACCCTGTGGGCTCCTACTTCTGTAGACATGAAAAGCGAAGCAGCAGCTTTGTAAGAGCCCGTGTTGAGAAACAGCCTACACTTCCCCCAGCCCTTGTTTTAACAGTTTGTCCTCTCCTCTTTAATTTAGTTTTATTTTTGTCTTAAGTCATGGAGAGTCACCTTTTACTTTAAAGGAAACTTTGTTTCTTGCTTCATTCTTGGTAGCTTCTCCAAAGCAATGAAGCCTCTAATTGTGACTTCCTGTGGGAATGTTTTTTTTCTGGGAGTCAGATACGTCTTGGGAAGGAACGTATTCGTAGAAACTTCAGGGAGAACAGAGACCCGTTTTGGATTTAAATAGGGTAAATGACTTTGTTCGCAAGTACAATTTCAGAATAGCAAAATGGGGGCAGTAGTACTGCCACCTCAGTGGAAAGAGAGCATCGTGATTCTTGACCTGCACCACATTTATTTTTATATTGCTGTACACTGTACTTACGAGAGGTCCCTTACTTTATTACGGCCTGCTACTATTGTCATTGCAAAGTCCAAATGCATGAGCTTCTCCTGGCCTTGTTGGTATTCACCAGCACTGACGGTGATCATCATTCATCTCGAAGAAAACCATATTGAGGGGGTTGTGGGGCCCCCCCCAGCTTTGGTGAAAGGATGCTGGCTGCAACAAGCATTTCAAACTCTTTAGTCTGTTTTTAATTTGTTTAGTCTCTGGGGCTAACAGTGAATATGCAGTTTCCAGATCAGTTGATTAAATCCAGAGACATTGGCTGAACTTTGTGTCTGCTGGGGCATTTCGGGTGAGTCTCACACTCCGAGTTCATACCCGGAGAGAGGGAGTTGAGCTCGTGCAGGTAGGGATTTGCCTGGCTGTGTACTGGGTTTTGTCACCTATGCACAAGTAGTATCCTGGCTAGACATCCTCAAGATTGGTGGTCCTTCACCATGAAGCTCCTGCCGTTTCGGTGCAGGATCAGACAGTTTCCAGCGCTCTTTCCAAATATATTTCTGATAATGTAGTTAGGTCCTCTGATACATGTTCTTACCTTTCTGCATCTCCCAAGGACGCTTGGGAAGGTAATAATAGCTTCATCCAATGCGGTCAGGGCTTTTCTAAAACAATTGAGGCAGTGGCTTTCAGTATGAGTGTTTTGGGCCCTCCCTGAGTCTCCAAGCCTCTTCTCGAGGGGTTTTGATCTGCCTTCCCAGGCAAACATTGCAAAATAGCATCTCATAGCACAGGTGTTAGATGGCTCTTGAGATTGGAGAACACTTACTCAGTGTCCATAAGGAGCACTGTGCGGGAAGGAATCAATTAGACATTTGTGGCAAAGTTGGATTTTCTGCACAGCACGCCAACAAATTGCCAGCCACTGATGAACCTGCCATTCATAGGACTTTCCATTAGTTTTGTGAAAATGTACTGTGGCAGCAGTTTCTTCTTCACATTTCTCTGTCTGATGTTTTCAGCTGGTTTTTGCCCTTTTATTTTTTCCTCTTCATCCTGCTGTTATAGACTTGGGCAGGAGTCAGATCAGGGTTTTTCCTGTGGTCAGAGGTACTACTGCTCCTTGCTGGAATCCTGCAACCTTCATGGGTTTCCCATTTGAGTCTTTGTTTTTCCAGGGAGGTAAGTTCTCCACATCTCCCATGTCCAGTGCTGAGACCATGACATATCAGGGCTAGATCATTTTCTAAGGCTCTCTGGGCTTAAGACATTTTCTAGGATTGATGTCTTCATTCCAAAGATTACCCTACTGCAGATTTTATGAAGACTTGCTGGAGAGGGCAAGGGCAGAAATACCAGGTGTCATTCCAGGTGTGCAAGATGTCTCAATAGCTGCCTGTTGGAAACCGGCCCCTCATGGAACAATCAGTGTTGTAGGGCTTGAAGACCATCCCTTGGGCAATGCAGTAGCATTAAAAGAGATTCCTAGAACGCCTTATGGTACAAATGTGCATATGGGCCAAAGGAGCAAGGGAGGTTACCAACCAGACTCCTTAAAATGTACTCCTGATATACATGTTCCCATCTGGCACTGCATACCCTCTATCTCAAGAGTCCTGGGGAAGAGTCTGTAGGGCAGAAGGGTGAAGGGTTGAGATCTCAAAACATTTCTTGTTGCTTCTCTTTCATTACACACTCACTTTTTGGTTGGTATATCTCTTGAGGATTTCCGTGGAGTTTAGCCCACCTGCTTTGGAGAAGATCAGGTTTGTTTCTAACCCTTAGTTGATGCTTTGAGACTTTTTTGTGTCTAGCCTGAACATTTGCAAGAAACTTGTAATGTTGCTTTGAGACCTGCTTATCTTTAAGGTAAAAACTATTTTTTTTGGCATTGTTTAGTAATTGTACTGTTATAGCACGTGCCCATAATTCCAGTCATGCTCCTGACTAAGGCATGTGATGAAAAAGGATAACTTAATACATATGTTTATATCAACTGTGTCTTGATCTACTTGGAAATACTCAGGGCATCTCCCTGTAATTTCTTAAGTGGTATTAATACCCTGAGAGTGTATGTAGGAGCTGGCAGCATAAGAACAATAAAAAGACTTCCATGATATGGCAGTTGCATGCTTTTCAGTGATGGAGCATGAAAACTCGGCGTGCTGGAAAAATCACTGGAACTTATGCAGTGGATCAAAGAAGCAACTGTATGTTCGCTGCAGCAGTCTGGGTCTCCCTCTCAATCTACTTCAGCTTTTAACTCAGGGCTTCACGCATTTTCTTAGGTTTTTGTGAACTGTAAAAGTTACAAAATCTGTCAGTATGAAGTTGGAGCAGAAACCCGTTTGTTAATTTTGGGGGGTTTTGAACTATCGCTTACAGAAATTGGGCCCTATTCCAACTGCTTCCTTTTGGAGTTACTACACTTCATACTAAAATTTGATTCCCTGCCTCCTCCCCTGCCCCACCCTTTTTTTTTTTTTTTCCCATGAAAGTCAAAACTGTGGTTATTTATTGGTTATAAAAAGAACCCCACAAGTATTTCTTGCTAAGTATTTTCACATAAATAGGTAAAGTGTGGACTTCGCTGTGTGGCTGTAGTATTGAGATGGCTTGGTTTTGCAGTATTGAGGCCCAGCCTGCCTAAGCACCATTACAAGTGTTTGTTTCTATATTTTTCCGAATGTTTATCGACTTAACACCTGCTTCTAGCAGTCTTCCAGGTTATGATAAATTGAATGTTCAGGTGCTGTGTTCATGTACTGTGTCGGTGTTAGACAGCCTTGTGTATGGCCTGTCTCTTAGAGAAATTGAGTTGCATGCTGTTGTTCTCATAAACAGGACAATATAATGCAAACCTTCCACTGTTATAATCTAGTTATTATAATTTTACAGTGTCTTAATTATGAATTCTTCTAAAAGCAATTATTTACTCACACTAGTGACAGAGAAGTAAATATTTCTTGTACTTATTTCACGAGATGTTCATGAGATCAAATAGGATATGAAACTATGACAGTGGCAGTGTTTTATAGGCAGTGATTGTGCGCATGATTAGAATATAGTTTGATATTCGTTCTGTATAAAGTAATTGTTTTTAAAGCTGCAGAACTAACTATTAACACTTTAAATGCAGTAAGAACATAGTACTGTAATACTGCTGCAATGTCTTACGTGAGAGATTCTTCCTTACCCCTTCTCCTAAAAGCAGCTCCAACCAAACTGCAGGTTGGTATATATTTTTTGTAATAACTCGTGTGAACCTAACAGACTTCATTAGCCAGATTGCAAAATCAGAGCAAAACAGGGTTTACAGAAGGAAAAGTGATAGTTTTTTATAAGGGCAGTGGGAACGTTCTTTGTCACCTGAGCCAGGCTTTAGGAAGGAAAGCCTGAATGAATCTCACAGGAATTAGAACACGAGCTTGCGGAGCAGAAATGCAGTCACCCTTCCTTCAGAGAGGAGTAACGCCGTGCTGGCTGTGCCCGCTGCCCTGCCGCCTGCCCCTCCGCTTGGCTGAGGTCCTGTGTGGGCTCAGCAAATAACCCGCAGCCCAGCCGTGCTCGCCTTGCCTACTGACCTCTGCAAGAACAAACAAAACCCCAAACCCTATATAGTTTCTGTTAAGGAATGGCAAGTGGGTATTCTAAAGGATAATATTTGATTAAATAATTCCTTTCCCGTAGTGAAAACCTAACCTCTGCTTAGTCTAAGCCAATATTTGGTGGGGGGGAGGAGAAAATGCAAGCAAAGCTGGGAGCTAATGACTTCAGACCTATCGAATGTCATTTCTTGTTGCTGTCTTCATCATCATCATCATCAAACAACTTCAGGGTTCTCAAGGTATAGCCAAACTCTGATCAGTGGAGAGGTGGGACTGCGCAGTATATAATGCCTTTTATAGGAATGCTGCCGAGGACCTGAATAGCTGACTCTCGTATCTCTGTCCTCGTTCAAGTCCTGCTGTCAGCACAAGCTTCCCCGTTAGATTTGGATGAGAGAGGACCGCTGGCGGGTTTTGAAGCAATGCTGTAGAAGTTTTAGTGTCAAGACGACCTGAAAATATTTTCGTTTTCAAAATGAACCCCCACCTTTCTTCAGGATCTGCTCATGTTCGCTCATATTTGCGACTCTTGCCATTTCGTTCATCATTATCTTGGCTTCTCTGAACCTGAAGTTCCCGGTCTCTTTGCAGCGTAGTATTGAACAAGGCTGGAGCAGATTTAGCAAAAGCCCTAGCCTTCATTGCTAGGGAGGGGGATTCAGAGTTTATCAAATAGACACATTGTTCTGTATATGCATTCTGTAATTACATGTTCTGTAAATGGTTCATTTGCAGGCAGCCAAATACTCATCTTTCCCTCTTCAGGGAAGAAAATCCACAGGTCTGGCGTCTTTAAAAAGATTCCCACTGTATAGGAAACATAATGAATGTATATTTTTTCCTCACATAAGATCATAGTTGATGTGCTATTTAGTTTTGTATTTCTCAGCAGTTATGCAAGGACTGCTTTGTCGTTAAGGGGGTTTAATTTACAAAATAAATGGGTGTGATAAAGCCTCATTCATTTTATTAATAGCAGCTGAAAAGGGAGGCACAAATGTCTTTCTTGTCTCCCCCACCGTTCCATGACTCCCTTTTATTGAAACTCCCACAACTGAAATGTAAAATAAAAGAACTTTTCATCGTAATAGTACACATGAAAGCGCCTCGATTTTGACCTTTGTTTCTGCCCATTAAAATACGTGGCTATATAATTTCGTCTGTGTATGCAGATAGAAAGACTCTAGTGTTAGCAATCCAAACTATTATTAAAGGAATATTAGAGGCAAAGTGTTCCCTTTTGTTAGGCTTGATTCGCTTTGGATTGCTTGTTTACTTTGAAAGCCGATCTACCAAAAAAAAAATAAAATCAAACCATGTGAGCCCTGTGCCCTTTCTTACTGTTCTAGGTTGTACAAAGAACTCAAAATAAACAGTTTGAGGAAGGGGAAGGAGAGAAAGGCTTCCTGCTTCTTGTTTAAACTGGAAAGTCAGGTCACTTCTACCTTGTAAGATTATTATTTTTTTCTTTTTTTAATCTGTAGTGGAAAATGAGAGGGTGAAAACAGGAAAATTGAGAAAGAAAGGGACTTCTATTCCATAGTCATCCAAGGTCTCCTGTCCTCTAACTGGAAATTGCACCACACATATCAGTTGAAATGGAGATGAAGAAGTTGTTTTAGGCCATCTTGGTGACCCTCAGCTTGACGGGGCGCCGACTCAGCGTCTCAGACCCAATCTCTGGTTTATATTCGGCACGTACGATATGACCACCGAGTGCTGACGACCACTTTTCAGCAGGGCAAAGCACTGCAAACACTCCCGCTGTTAGCTCTCCAGTGGTGCCAGTTGTTCCGGGTTTGATTTGAGTGGTGACTTAGTCATCGCTGTTTCACGCAGCAGTGGGTGAAATGGGGAAATCCAGTGGCAGACCTTCTTGGTAAGTCTGAAACCAGGACAGTCACAGAGGCAAAATTTCTGTATATATCCATGTTCGTTAAACACTTCACCTTGGCTGAGCATCTTTTTGCCCCAGTGGAAATTCAGGTGAGATTTCATCTCCTCTTATCAGCGGGGAAAAACTCCCGCGGATTTCTATGGCCAAGGCTCTCTGCAGACCACAAGTTTGACAGGGAGAAATCTGAGAATAAGTTAAATAAAAGGGAATAAAGCCAGGGAGGTGGAGATATATTTTTTATTTCATTCTTTAGCAAAGTTTTCTTATTTTTCTTTCGGTTTAGTATGTTGGTCCTGATCTCAGACTTCTGTGTAGCCCTGGCAGATGACTTTTGAGGAAAAATGAGAATTTTTCTCTTAGGAAACAATTCTTTAAGACATCAAAATGTCAGATCAATGTTTGCGCTGTATTCTTCTAAAATAATGGCAATTACAATGTATCCCAGCTGCTGCTATGCCTAGCACATCCAGGCATAGATGATAATTAAATGCAGCCTGAATACGTAGGAATTTAAGATTGAAAAACTAATAAAATAAGATGTTTGCCATCCTTGTGCTAAATATTTTTATAACCTCTCAGATCTGACTGGAAACAGCTATTTTGTGAAACGAGAAGAACATGAAAGAACGCTGGGTAGGCTTTCTCATATTATAAATAAAAGCAGCAGCTGAGGTTTGAGATGATGCAGATCTCGAAAAGCAATAATCCTGTTGTAGTTATGCAGTCGCATCCTTCCAGTAGAGATCCACAAGGGACTGTTTATCACTGCTGAAACGATATAAACTCTTATCTTGAAGTAGGAGAAAACTTGAAGTTATTTTCTGGCTGGATTGTGGGCTTTTTTTTTTTCCGCCCCTGGTAATGACGTATAACTTCACATGTTTCTTAATTATATTTCGTGTTGCCTGTTGTTCTTCATCTGCTTGCACCAATTTTCTGTCATCGCTCTTGGGGGAGAATGAAGAGGTCCAGGAGCTTGTAAAAGGACTTTGTTCATAACTAGGTGACTTCTTACTTAAATGAGCTTTTTCAGATTTTTCAGCCCAAAACATTGTGTTCTTTTGCCATGTCCTCTTGTGGCAGTTGTTTCATTGGAAAAGTGAGGTCAAGTTATAACACTGATAAAAGATCTTCAGTGGGAAATAAAGAACTGTCTGTGGCAAAGCCCTGCTAACTTCACCAGTGCAAATCGGTGAATACCTTGTGAATTTTAGTGCAGACATCCCTGGGAAAATATTCCTAAGGACCATGCGGTGCTTTTTGCCCCTAAACCTGGTAGTTTTCCAATGATCCATTGAGGTTTGCAGTAATCCGTGGGGTAGACGCTCCACAGTGGCTCAGAAACTGTTAGGTCCCAGTACAGACTTTTATTAGAGCCAAGAGGTCAACATGCCCTAAAATGACAACTATCTCCAGAGATCTCCTTTAAACACTGGTTTCCTTTGTTAAAATTTGGACTGAACTAAATCCATGGAAGATTTTTTAACCAAGGAATGTGTTTGTTCCCAGTGGGTACAAGATAAGATGAGAAGGAGGTGTCCTTGGTAATGTTCATCTGGAGGGAACAACTGGACCTCCTGCATGATGAATGGAAAGAAAGGAAGTTTATTTTCTGCTTTGCATCAGCAGCTCCGGCTTGTTATCATTTGTCAGCTCTCTCCAGTACGTTGTTTTCCTTCTTGGAAAAGACAAGACCTTTTCCACAGACCCCACTTATTCAAAATATTTAACACTGCAGAACTAACCTTGCTCATAATTGCTGCTCGGAGGATAATTTATTTCCTAGTCTTGTGCTCTGTTGGCTGAACAGATTGCGATCATCAGGGAATTGAAGCGTTTGGGTTTTCTTAGGTGCTTTTGGTGGTGGTTGGAAAGACTGAAGTGCTGGGGAGTGCTGAGATGTCCCAGCAGCTTCCCCTGCTGCTTTGCCCTTTCAAATTTTAATGGTAATCTCGGTTGTCCATCTTACTTTTGCAAAATAAGTGTGTCTCATTTAACTGTCACAATAAGCAGGGGCTGTGTTTTCTTGGTGGAAACATGCTGGGGAGGAGGTGGGGGAACCAAAGAGCCAAGTATGTATTCTCAGTCACTTCTATTTTTTTCAGAAGTCTGGAGAATTTGGGACCTCGATGCATGTACTTGGCAGCATCTAATCCTGATATTGGGAAAACCGTAGCGTCTGTCTTTTCTGGTTTGTAATTGTGTGTGCCAGACCAGCGGGATTGAAAGGACAGATGATGGGGCCGGACCCCTTGGCTCGATGCAGGGTAACTAAGGCTTCTGCTGTGGTAGCACAGGGGTTTAGGGGGATCATCCCCAGGGCTTGCTTTCCTCTGCAGGTGGTGATAGTTGTCACCAGAAGGTTTTTTGCTACATCTCCCTGAAAGTTTGCCACCGATTTTTTAGGGTCTGATTCATAACAGTCTCTGTCACTGGATCATCTGCAAGAAAAACCTAAAAACCCCCTGATTTACTAATCTTTCTGAAGGTAATGTGAAGCTACTTACCACTCTTACTGCTCACTAGATTTATTTCTCAGTACCGTAGTCGAGCGATTATCGTATGTTAGCATTCGGAGCCAGGTCTTTGGGTGACATAAACCGGCATAGTCCCATCTGTCGGTGAGCTGCTGTCTCCATGCTCTAGGAATCTGGTCCCATTCTTTTAATGTTGTTAGTTGCCATAGTTGATGATCAGTAAGTTAAACTTTTCCTTAATGTTTTGTTCTCAAATAATGCAGCTTAAAAAGAGAATGAAAGCTTATGCCGAAGCAAAACAAAAAATGAGCATAGTAAATGAAAGCTAACGGGAGTAAATGTACTGTAGAATAGTATATTTATATGTGGACTTTCACAGATGATTTTTCAATGCTAATCAGGCCAAGTCAGTAAGAAGTAGAAAGGGTTTATTATGTTGAGCAACAAGATAAATGACATTCCTTAGGGTGACTAAGGTCTAAACAGGTTAAGGGTTAAAAACTCTTGCTGGGCTTTTGTTAACCCTAAGTGACAAGAATGATATGTTTTATAATACAGTTTTAATTCGCCAATACCTACGAGTTAGAATTGGCACTCGGTAGGCATTTTCCATAAATCTTGCATTGTATTGCAGTGCACAGAAAAGAGATGTACTGAAGGCTTATTTCACTGTCTTGAGATTTGTTATATGCTGTATTCACAATATTATGCAGATCAGCTGTCAAACTGTGGGATATCTGAGTTAAGAATCGCTCTGATCCAAGAACAGAAATCAGTAGGTATTCACTCTAATATTACAAATTAGTGATTTTTAAGAGCTCTATAAGGAGTAGAAAGAATCACCATTTATAAAAGCTTACCATAAACAACTTAATTGTGTTTCAGCGCTGTGGTTGTCATTAACATCAGTGTTAGGTGTTGTTATAGTCCTATCAGACTTATTTAGATTGCCCTGTGTTTATTCTGGATGTTATTCCCCGTAACCTCGTTTTACAGAGGGGAGGCCACTGGTGACCAGCAAGAAGCCTTGCAAATTTGATCCTCAGTAAGTGCACGTGCTTTAGCCTTGAGGCCTTCCCATAAACCTTGCGTAGTTTCCTAAACCTGAAGAATCCACCTTTAAAGCACAGAGACGACAAAGTCCCACTTCCATCCTTAGGTAGGAGACTTTGTCTCGCTGACCCGTTTGGATAGCTCGTCGTGGGGTACCTGGGGTTTTCAAAATGCCTGTCCGTGTGTACCTGTAGGGAAGGGCAGGAAATCTTTCCCAAGAACAAATTCCTGAAGTTGTTTACGAAGACTGAAAGACTCAGTTATGTAGAAAGCACAAAATTGTGAACGTGCCCTTGTAAATCCATCAAAATAATCCCATTAGTAGAAAGGGTATCTAAAAAAGAAAAAAAGTATGTAGAATTTACATTTCTCTTATGAAGTCACCTCTAGGAAAAATTTGCAAATAAATTTAATCTGGCAGCCTGAGAACAGAACTGTTCCAAGGTACGCTGCAGCGAATTGAATTAAACCCACGCTATTATTCGATTAGCAAATGACTATTCCTAAATTACCCTCCTTTCCCTCTTGGAAGCAGCAGCATCTATAGCAGCGAATGTTGGTAGGTAGAGAGGTGTTATCTCCTCTGAGAGGCAGAGGAAGAATGGAGCCTGCTTGCCAGTGCTGGCTCTTCAGTTCGTAGTTTCTTCTCAGATATGCCTTGGGGGGGGGGACACACCTGCAGATGGGTTTCAGTAGTGGGTCATCGTGCTTCTAATTTTGCTATTACAAAGTCTAACCGGAGCGTATGTCAGTGCTGCTGTCCATTGATGAAGAGCTTTGCAGATTAAGATTAATGATTTCTTACCAGAACCCCCTCACTTCCGCAAATAAAATCAAGAAGGGGAAGAAAACAACTATGCGAAGCTGTGGTAGTGACTTAAAAATGATCACAGAAGAGAAAATTTCATTACATAAACCAGGGCAGGCTAAAAAAGGCACAACCATAGCTCACTTGTCACTTCTTCTAGAATTTATAACTAATACATGTGAATGCTGAATATGGTGACTTTGTACATCCCGTGCTGGTGGAAGACTTTTGTGCTAGCTGGCTAACAGTAATGAGCTTCGAGATAAGACGGCAGTTTTTACTAAGTATGTTTTTTAGGTCATCTGCTTGCTTTATGAACAAAAATAAGCTTTGCCTGTTTGCTCACCTAAGTTTTGTGAGCAGAGAAGCAGCTCGGTTCTTCTGCAGCCTCAGCAAAGCCGTCAGCTGGCGTTCACTTACAGCTGAATATTAACCGGTGATGATCCCAGGGCTGGGGAAAATGCATCGTTTTTCACTTTTTATGATCCCAGATCACATTGCACTTAATTTGGTATTAAGTAAAATAGAAAACGTATATACTGAGCACATCTACTATATACGAATCCTCGAGAATAAATCTGGCAATGCTCACGCTTGGTGGTGTACCACTTTAAAGAGTGCTCTAGGCAAAATGGGCTGTTTGTTTTCCTGAGCACCTGTTTCTATAAATTACGCTTTTATATGTACAAGGAATGTCAGACACCAAATACATATATAGGAAGTGACTGGATGATTGACAAGGTGAAGCTTGATGTCAGTAACTGCAAAGAAGCAGCTCTAGTGGATACACACAGCGATGGGGTTTAAATTAGCTGCTGGACTCAGGAGAGAAAGGTTGGAGTTGTCATTCCTGTGTGCCCTGGCTGTGCTTCCTTGTGTCCAGGGATAAGAAAAAAACCCAACAAACAAACCCAAACAAACTGTATTTGGTTTTACTGAGAAAGGAGTTGCAAGTAAATGAGAAAACATTGGCACAGCGTGGTATAGGATCTTGGTTTGTCCCCACGTTAAGTGCTTCATGCATTGCTGATCCTATATCAAAAAGGTACAGTGAAAGTTCAAAATGTTGTAGAGAAAGGGATGCTCAGAGATATGGAATAGTTTCAGAAAAAGCTAGGAAAGAGGCAGTGAAAGAACAAGGAGATGATAAAGATTAAAAATATTGTGGAGGAGAATAGGGAATGAAAAATGCCGGGGCTGAGGGGAGATTCCACCATCCAAGAATTGGGAGGCACCAACAGACCTGAACAGGCAACAAGCTTCAACAGCAAAAGGGCTTTTTTTTTGTTTGGTTGTTTTTTTTGTTTTTTTTTTTTACTGGTGAAGGTCATGCTAACAGGGTACAAGAAGGCCAGAAACATAAACGGGCTAAAAAGGGGGTTAGGCATATCTAAGCAGAGCAGTTCCACTCTTCTGTTGCAACCCGTCGTCTTTGTTTCATAGCAGAAGAAAATGGTGCTGGGAGCAGGCTCAGGGTGTGAAATGCTGCCTCCGCTGAAAGGAGGCAGTGCAGTGACCAAACCGCTCATGTAGGGACAGGGGATGTATGTCCACCAGCTGCGATGGAAACTAATTACACTTGCTGCTGTTCAGACCCAATAATAGGAGAGAAATGGAACTTTGCTACAGAAGTCGAAGCAATTCTGTGTGTTTTATGCATAAGAAAACACCAGTGAAAATTTGTACGCGAATTTCACAAGCAGTTCTTTACAAAGTGTAGAAACACCTTTACATTTCAAGTATGAACATATCCTTTAGGGAATACGCAATCTGGAAAATTGTAATTTTATTAATTTGACTTGGCTATTTCCTTCTATAGCATTTGTTTTATAATCTTTGCTATGCGCAGAGTATTTAGGATATATCAGTGATGGCTTCTGAGACTGCGTTGTTGCCCGTCCATGGACGTCCTTCCTGGTCCCTTGAAAATTTTCATGTGTAGGCTTCTGAAAAAGGCAATGCTTTAAGAACCAGGAGGGCAATGCTTTTGATCTGCTCTTGGTGTGGATTAATAGCTACTACGTTTCTTTTGAAATAAGTGTTTTACCAACAGTTTCCCCTTATTTTTTCGCCTGCTGTTTCAGCCTAATAATTACCACATAAACTTGAACAGAACAGGTTGGGATCAGGTGCGAACTTATCTGTTCAACATCACAGCTTCATATCAGGCTATAATGAGAAAAAATTAGCTTTCCTGATGGCAGACGCTTGCTCATGTGCTAAAATGTTACTGCTGATCTCTCCAGACTGCTTTGAATTCTAACACCATTCTGTCATACAGTCAGGACTGAAAGCTTTCCTGGTGATGCTGCAGTTCTCCATGTCATGAAAGTCGAACAGACCAGAATGAAGAAAAGAGGACTGAGCCGATATTTCTAAAATCACTCATTGCTACCATGTGTCACAGCTTCAGTAGTTTAAGCAGCACCTTCCCCTGGTGAAGGGAGTGTTGCTTGCCAGAAGACCGTGACTTTTATCTGCTTTACAGGTCAAGCTAAATTAAATTCTTTGAGTGCTTAACACGCGTCAGCTCTCTGAATTGCACCTTCCCTGCTCCAGATGGTGAGTTTTGCATCAAGTTTTGCTGGGATGCTGACTTCACCCAGCATATCTTGGTGCTACCTAGAAGGATGGACAACCCCATTCCTCTTCAAGGCTTTCCGTCACAAAAATAGTGTGGAAAGTTTTCTTTGCTGGTAGGCAGAAAACACCTCCTAAACTTGTCATCAGGTGAAGAACTTAAACTTTGACTGCTAGGTTGTTAATGAAAGAGCATGATGGTTTAAGCAATGTGCCCCAGCTTTCTCGTTGCCTGTTTGGTGGTGGGAAAGGACATACAGGTGGAGCATCTGTCTGTGAAAGCCTTCAGTCATCTAACAGAGAAGCTGAGTGCTTTCTCCTCCAGTACATCTTGGAGGAGGCTAAAAGTCCCTATCATATGGAGTCTGGAGACCTGCTTCTGCTGATTGAGTTTTTGCTCTGTATCGGGAACATTTCCACCCCTCAGGCCCCACACCCCCGTGGGTGACCAATGACATAGTGAAAAAAGACCAGGAAAAAACTGGGAAACAAGGGATCACAGTGTACTTCTAATATGCTGTTGGACAGAAACGGTTCATGGCATTCTGTTTCCAGAAGTTTCATCCATCAGGGCATGACTTAGGACTTGGGATTAAAACTTTGTTCTTTCCAAATTTAAAGGCCACTTACTGAAAAAGAAGAAGTGCTCACATCTTGTCTTCTACATCATTCCTAGGAAATAGGAATTACTAGTTGTGGTAAGTTCAGCTGGAGGGACTCTGCAAATTAAAAACCTTGATAATGCAGTCATTATCAAGGCCACATGCTAAGTAAATTTGGATTTTCATTTGACTTGCACAGTGTCTATGAAATGTGTCAACCTACTGCCCTGAAGCAAGTCACTCCCTTCTGGGTGGAAAGGCATTACTGTTTGGACAGTGACATTTTGCTATCTTTTTGTGTGAGCAGAACAGAGCAGTTTTGAGCTTCATTGTAATTCATCAACTTTTGATCTTAAAAAACCCATTAAAAAAAACCACAAAACAACAACCTCCAGACCATTTCAACATACGAAACATCTGGCTGGACTGGTGCAGTACTAATACTTGTTAGTCTTTGGCTAATTGATCTCTGTATTTGAAGATACCTGTATTTTTTTTCCCTCTACAGCCTTCCTCCTGATCATAGTTATCTGTAAGTTTGCCACATAGTCCTTACTGTGTTATTTTTCTTGATCTCATGTTATGTTCCAGATTTCTTGCTGTTGATGGAGATTAGTGGCAGGAGCTTGTAAAGGACTTTTCTCATACAATAACCAAAATATTGCATGTAGAAATGAGTTTGGGTTTTTTAGCTGATAAAATTAGTTCTTTTGTGGAAGATTCTGATTTATATACCAAGCATTATCGGCGTTCGACTTGATGTCTGACTTGGTGCTTTATTAGTGTCCTTCATATTAAAGAGCGCGTTAACGGCACCGTGAGGGCCAGACCCTCCAGGCTTCTTCCCCGCCTGCCTCTGCTGCAGGTGTTAAACTCTGCGGCTGTCTTGGGGAGCAGTCTGCAGCACCCACGAATCCCCAGGCAATTGCGTTTGTCGCGGGCTAAAAATTCTGCTCCGTAGCCCTGCAATGCTCATGCTTTTCCTGCAAAAACTAACCCAGGTTTTTAGGCAGGGTACCCTGCCTATGAATTGGACCTGCTGCATTTAATTCTGCTTTCTGCGAGTGGTATTTGTCCTGCTGATGCAGACATAAGGTTTCTCTCACCCCAGAAGAAGCAGGTATTTTGTAGCCATAACAATTTTTTAGTTTGCTTTGAAACTTTGGGACACGGTTTTCAAACCTGAATGCCAGAATCGAGGTGCTTGGGTATCTGCATAAGCGTTGTAGGACTCCTGCTGCATCTTTCCAGCCTTGTTCCCCACCGCTAACCCTGCTACCCAGCTTACAGCCAGGACTCTCTGCATCACCCCTTCTTGTAATCTTGGCAATACATGTCTTCCTCTGTACTCAGAGCCTCAAAAACACAGTGTGTCCTAAACTACTGATATTTTGAAGCCAGCTGGAGGGAGAGGAAAGGGACTTCAGGATCCATGACACAGCACTAAAACAGCATCTTGCACTTCCGAGTCCTATCCAGTTTTCCTGCCCTTGCCCAGTGGTATTTACCAAAGTCAGGTCTAATTCTTACGGCACGAGAGCAGCCAGATAATGTTGTGGACAAGTTTTAACAAAGATCTCGCAGGAGGTTTTTTTTTAAATCCTTCCTATTTTCCTCCTTCTGTAACTGTAATAGTTCCCCCCTTAGCTGTTGTTGCTAAGCTGCTCTAAGAATTTGCATTTCAAGGCAATCTGAAACTGTCTTAATTTAAAGAACAACCTCAGCACAAGCAATACCATAACCTAAAATGGGAACGGAGCTGAAACAATTGCCGGTACGTTCAGCGTATTAATCATACCAATGAACAACTTTATTTAGGCTGCTATGTGAACCAGAGGAATCCATTTCAGATGTGCAGAGTTCTCCCATCAGCTATCCAGTGCAGGTTAATAACCTCAAAAATGATTTTGTTTTGCAGCCAACACAGCTAAGGCTTGCAGGGAGGGGAGGGAAAGGTAATGCTGGCTTCAGAAAAAGGCAGCTTCAGTTTATCTTTCAAAAGGTATCGATTCTTGCACTGTGGGAGCCTGGAGAATGGTGTAATCCCATGTTGGGACATGTCTTCTGAATGAAGGGGGAAAACCAAGATCAGTAAACAGATAAAGCAATTGAGGAAAAATGGCAAAGACGGACAGAAAGGGTTTTACTGAATACTGTAACTGAATGACAGAATGGTATTGGTAATAAAGTAATTTTACATGCTTTAGTCTAAAAGGAAGGCCTGGCTTGTAGGAGGAGAAATTCCTTGTTAGATCAGCTGACAGACTTTGAAAGAGGAGTTTGGGGTATGAAGTCTCTGGACCATGTAGATGCCCAGTCAGCATCAGCTAAGATGAACAAGAAATATAATAAACATGCACAAAACCACACAAGTGAGTAAACAGTAAGCAGGATGAAGGAGTAGGACTCAGTGGCATGAGCAAGCCAATATTGCCTTGGCAAGGAAGTGGAAACTAAGTCTCCAAGGCCAAGTCCAACGTGATTCAGCAGAATGATGAGGGTGCTGTAAATCTGAGGGTTTACATGCTGTAAATCTAGGGTCTCACCAGCACCCACAGACCCTTGTGCCCAGAAAGCACAGCACTTTCCTAAAGAGCCAAGGGGATTATATTTAATCTTAAAAGGAACAAAACAAAACCCAGGTGTCGGTTGGGAAGAGACATTTATTTTTAGAAGCAAACAGGTTTCATGCAGACAGTTGAATTAATACACTCAGGTTATAAGTATTCAGAGCATCTGTTCTGAGTGATCTGCAGACCAAGAATTAGTCAATGGCACCCTTTGTGAATTATCCTGAGTGAATGTATATTAGGCAATTTCACAGTCTTTTCATCAGTAAGCCAGGTAAAAATCATCCACATTGTTTTGGTATGCATTATTGACCGAACCCTATGGAAGGACCGGGTGGCTGAAGATTTCATTGTACTTTCAAGTTTCTTTTGCTCGGAAAGAAATCACATTTTCTTCTGCGGACTTGCACTCCATTATCTTGGCTTCCTTTTATGCGTGACAGACCGTATGCCAAGTCTTGTTTATAGTACATTTGGGTGCTGGTACACCCATCTGACAGTGTAAATCAGCTGTTCTCTAGAACAGGCATTGCAGGGAATGGCTGCCCTGAAACACTGAGGTCTGCATCAGTGTGCCCACACTCGGCAGGAGTTGCAAAAAAGCCATATACAGAAATAAGCCTCAGGCTTGTCATTCACCTCTGTTCACCTCTTTTTATTACTTAGCCTAATCTGCTGTGGCTGTAGGGCTGCGGTAGCTCTCGGTGTTCAATTTGCAGGTGAACGGGACCAAGGATAACGTGGCTGGCAAGACCTCTTGGGACTGCGAAGCCTTTCTCTGTCCCATTCCTTGCGCCATCCCTTTGCATGAAATCTCTTTTCTTCTTTTCAGTTTAGCCTGAGATGTGGGAAGGTGCTCCCACCTCGGTAACCCTCTCATCCCTGTGCCTGCTGTGCAGCGTGACGATGGTGGGCCACCTTGAGTTGGGCAGGTGCTGCTGAGGGGACCTCGAGGGCACCTTCTGTGCATCTGTAACTTGGAAATTTGGCTGAAAGGTGGTTATGACCAGCGTGCTCCTCCTCTCTCACATAAAGGACAGCTTGTGTGCTCACGTGCAAGGAAACCAAGTCATCTTCCTTGTTTGATGTTTCCTTCTCCTTCATCCTTCCATCCTGTTTCGCTCCTGCCTCATGGAGCATGGGTTTCCCCCTGCTGCGTCTCAATGGGGGAGTAATTCCAGAGGAGATGCAGATCCCAGTTTTCTGCAGCAAACAAGTAGATGACAACATCAGCTTCACTTTTTGGATATACTAATACATATCGTAATTGCTGTTTCGAGAACTGGCGAGATCACGTAGCACCCCATTTATTTCTGATCCCATATTCCATCCCCACATCAGGTGAATTACATTTGCCTACGGGGTCCCTTTTTCTTAGTCAGAAAACACTTCTGGTTCTGTCATTCATTATCTGCTTCATATTTTTGAGTGCGTCAGGAAACAACCATTTCCTTTAGAGGGAGAAAAAAACAGGTGCAGAAAGGCATTTTCTGCATAGTTCTTCCAGCTATTTGACGGTGATACAGGAGACTGGCTTTGAAAATATTGGTAGGCTTAAAAATGCTTCCATCTTTCATGTGTAAGAAATAAAACCTCTCTGGCCTTTCAAGTACCTTTGTTTACTTTTTGGAGTGTCCTCTAAAGAAAAAGAAACCAAGATTTAAGAGGAGTTTGCAACTTAACGGGTAGCAAAAGTATCTGCTGAGGTGAGAATGTTGCTTTCTCAGCCAAAAATAAATCACACTACACACCAGCCTTACACCTGAAAAGCTCTCAAAAGCAGCTACCAAAAAATATGTATTGGTGGGTGATTGTTCTGGGACGTCTGATAACGTCACCTAATCATGACTGCGTCTTTTCAGCCGCAACAGCAACGTCACCGCTGTGATTCATCCCATCTTCTGTAACGTTTCTAGCTAGCGTTGGGATGGTTTGTTTTCTTCAGGCATCAAGGAAATTTGTAGAGGTGTTTAATAGGTGATTTAGATTCAAGTTGGCAGCAGTTTCATCCTTTCCGACGATGCTCGGTTTGTGCCCTTTCAAAAATAAAACAAAAACAACCCAAACAAACCAACCCCAAAAAAACCAAACCAAACAAAGAGAACCCCCCAAAACTTGTGGCAAGCTGTAACATGTTTATGAGTTCATGCTTTTAAGTGGATTTGTATATTGAATATGATCTAGCAGAACTTTGCTAATGTGTGATGGAGATGAAGTATGCAGGCATTATTAGGCTGTTTATTATGCTTTTGTTTTTCTGGAAGATGCTAATTTCCAGTTTTTCAGAAAGCATGGGTTTCTGTCTTGCATGTTAACTGAAGTATATGGGGTTTTTTTGATTTTTTGTTTTTTTTCCCCTGCAAGGAGAGAGGCTGGTGAGCTGTCTGCAGGTCTGGGGGGGCAGTGGTGGCAAATGGCAGTACATCATCTTGGAGATCACTTTCGGCTGTAGGTCCCTAAGGAGGGACAGAGGAAGCTGAGATAATGTTTGCATAGTGAAATCATTATCTCCTCTCTTCTGGATTGCTCTTAAACAGTCATGGCTTTCAAAACATCATTTTTGATAAATACTTGCCTACTGAATGACATGAGGAAACAAGGTCAATATGCCTGCCAAACAGAGCTTCCCAGAATCCCTCAAAAGGGAAGGAGCTTGAGTTTCCTAAATCATGTGTGTCTTCTATGGGGGTTTTACTGCCTGGTGTGCTTGACAGCATCACCGAGATCTCTGACCTCTAAGGAAGGTGTATGTGTCAGCACAGTTAAACGTGTCAGACTTCTAAAACTTGCATTGTCTCCTGGTTGTGCTTTGGAATGTGTATATTGTGATGGGCTGTGTGATTTTTTTACCAGGTTTGTAGGGAATTCATGGAATTTGGAAGAAGGGGTGGCAGGAATGTATTTGGAGAAAACAAACTGAGTCTGAAGTCATCAGAGAGGATATATTGGGTTCATAAGCAGTGCTGGTCAGCTGAAAAATGTTTGCTTTGCCAGGAATGAAATTCAAGTCTTTGTACAAAAGCGAAGCAAGGAACTCTATTAATATTTTTGATTACGCCAACTTTTACTTTAACCCCCCTCCTACTTCTCTGAGTTACCAGAAGTCTTGATGGAGCCAAGCATTACCTTGTTACCTGAAATTATTCTGGGATGCTTAGGCCAAGTGGTTTTATAGAATCATAGAATCATTAAGGTTGGAAAAGACCTCTGAGAGCATGTAGTCCAACTGTCAACCCAACACCACCATGCCTACTAAACCACGTCCTGAAGTGCCACATCCACATGTTTTTTGAACACCTCCAGGGATGGGGACTCCACCACCTCCTGGGCAGCCTGGTCCAATGCTTCACCACTCTTTCAGGAAAGAAATTTTTCCTACTATCCAATCTAAACCTTCCCTGGTGCAACTTGAGGCCATTTCCTCTCGTCCTATCGCTGGTTACTTGGGCGAAGAGACCAACACCCTCCTCACTGCACCCTCCTGTCAGGGGGCTGCAGAGAGCGATCAGGTCTCCCCTCAGCCTCCTCTTCTCCAAACTAAACAACCCCAGTTCCCTCAGCCGCTCCTCATAAGACTTGTTCTCCAGGCCCTTCACCAGCTTCGTTGCCCTTCTCTGGACACGCTCCAGCACCTCAATGTCCTTCATGTGGTGAGGGGCCCAAAACTGAGCACAGGATTCGAGGTGCGGCCTCACCAGTGCCCAGTACAGGGGCACGATCGCTGCCCTCCTCCTGCTGGCCACACTATTCCTGATCCAAGCCAGGATGCTGTTGGCCTTCTTGGCCACCTGGGCACACTGCTGGCTCATGTTCAGCCGGCCACCAACCAGCNNTCCATAATCTTCCCTGGCAGCGAGGTCAGGCTGACAGGCTTGTAGTTTCCTGGATCATCCTTCTGGCTCTTCTTCAGTTTTGATGAACTGAAGGACAAGTGTGGATTTTGGACCATCTTCACACTACTGTGAATAACACCTCCTGTGTTAAGTCATCTTATATTTCACGCTGTGTTTGTGAAACCTCAAAGTTTCCAAATTTTGAGGACAAGGCATATGAGGAGCTAGCTATCCTTCCTTCCTCCCATCCCCAGTGGCTCTTCCAGATGCAAGCTAACGCAGCCCCTATACCAGCCAGCCGCTGGCTGATGTTAGCATGCCAAGCGCAGCAGTCGCGGCTGGAAATTGGTATGTTCTTCACTTCTCTGGAGCACTCAGGACAATGACCTCATCGAGCTTCAGGAGGATGAATGTGGCATTGTAAAGAGAAAAGAAGCTGCTAGTCCAAAATTGCGTCTTCACTCCCAAAGGAAGCTCAGCAGTGGTACTGATAACCCCCAAACGGGGGAGAGCAGAAACTAGCCAGATGGAGAACTCCTGCAATGCAGAGGCATTATGCTGATGTAAATCTCACCGATACAGACGTATTTTTTGTTTGAAAAAAAAAAAAAAGATGGCTTGCCTTGCTAAATGTTTAATGTGTTCACAATGAGAGAGGGTTTGTGTAGAGGTGCTCGGAAAATCTCTGTATAGGTGCACAGAAACAGTTTTCTAACTCGGATAAACCTCAAGAGAGCAAATGCACGGCCTAAATCTTACATTTCACCATCTTGCCAGGTCTCTGATGAAGCTTTATATTAAGCATCTAGTTACTCTTTATTTTGTAAAGCAGGTTTATTGAAATTTATGACATCATGTTTTGAACCAGGTTGCTCAGTTATTTGTCTGTTCTGACACCTCTTCTAATGAATTTTTTGTTGTAATTCGGTGTCCTTGTGTTGAATTTCATTGTCTTTGCACCAAGCTGCTGCTATTTGCATTTGAATTGCTTTGCTGGGTCTGTCCAAACTTTAATTTTCAATTTCACAATTCTTTTGCAGTTAGAGATAGTCGAATGAATAAAAGATGAAAAATTTGCTGGCTCTGTTTTGTACCCGTACGAATACTGCATTTCTGAAAACTTTCAGAAGAAAGGTTAGCTGTGTTTGTGCACCTTTATTTTGCTCTTCAAATAACTCGAGAGTCCAGAAATGACAGTACAAGGCAGAAGGTAATGGCCAATACTGAGGACAGCTGGGAGTACATAAGATAGATTATGAATTTCGGGGCAAAGATCACTCTTCTGTCTGCATATCTGCCTGTTGCGCTGAAGCTGGGGTGTTGTGTTGCATAAAGGTCTGAGTCAAACAGCTTCTGTTTCTCTAGGATGTTTTAGAGGGTTTGAATGATGCAATTTTTTTTTTTTTTTCCATTCAATAATGATGCTGTCAAACTTGGAAGAAGAAAGCAAAGGGAAGATTTTGGTAGCATTGAGTACAAGCAAATGGTACAGACTGCTCTGGTCCTTAAGAGCTTCATTCAGTAGTTGAATGCACAAAGTAGGTATTTGAGTAATCTACAGGAGATGTGTTTATTTAGTTAGAGAAAAGGAGACTACTGGACATCGGGTAAAAAAGTCACGGTGGAAAAAAAAAAAGGCGCTCTCTTGCCATCCCTACGTACAGCGTTGTGCCTGGGCTTTGCCAGCTGCGTAAGGCTGGGAATTTACAGGAAAGCAAGTTCAATGCATCAGTGAAAATTCAGCACAGCAGTCAGTAATTGGGGCTGGTTAAGTAATGGTAATGTGGTCTCAAATGACCGGAGTGGCTGTTTGGCGGGTTAGCTTTATTGATATGTCTCCCTAAATGCTCCCATTACTTCTTGTATTGTTTTCCTTCATTCAGAATAACTTGCCATTTGACTTTCTTGAGTAAATGGTGTGTTGATTAAATAACCTCCTACGGGGTTAAGTCCGTCTTTTGCAGAAACTGGGGTTGTCGATGTACCTGTTACAGTTTTATTCTTTTAAGTTAAGGTTTTTAGAGGCTGTGTCTTCTCCCACCCCTTCGTTCTGCCGAGGCCACGCTTAGTAATTCACAGCAGCCCCAGCTAATTTAACAGGGGAGCACGATTATGATTATTTAATAGCAGCAGCTTCTGACAGAGCGACTGGAGACAGTACTGCCTCTTCTCTTTTCTTTTTCTTCATTTATTTTACGTAGGGCTGATCTGTTGACCAGAAGAAAGCACAGCAATGAACGGAGAGAAACTGTGTATCCTGACTTGGATTTTCAAAAAAGTTTTTTGATCCTCAGGGTTCTGGTTTTCCCATTGTTATTTGTTGTCGCTATTTGTTTTTTCTTTAAAATTGGTTTCATATCAGTAAATGTTGGTTTTTCTCCCCCCAAAGGATTAGCTTTTTATAGGCTCTGGACTTTTTGAAAGGCGTGCTTGTGTGCAATACAGATGGAACATCCTCTCTTCATGTTGCATTCACCCATAGCGTGTGCTGTTGGCTCCTTTTGCTGGGCACCAGCATCGCTCCAGGGCCCTTCCCGCAGGGCAGCTTCCCAGCCTGGGCAGGGATGCAGGGTTATTGCTCTGGGGAAGCGTGTCGCTTAAAAGCAACGATGTCCCTTCTCCAGTCCTCCAGAATTTGAGAGAACCTTGGTCCACCTCAAATGGTAGTTGCATATTTGGTTTTCATCTTTGGGATTTTTTCCTTTCTTCAGGAATAAAATGAATGCCCTTTGCGCTGCAAATAGTTTTCTGTCTGAAATGAAAGCAGGCTCGTTTTCCACGGGACCTAAAATCATTTCCCCACTAGTTCTAATTAAGCAGTGTTTGCACTTGAAATCAGGACTGTTTATACGAAATTAATGTTTTCAAATGTGATTTAAAAGCAAATAGTTGAATATAATCTCTGCAAACTAATGAAAAAGAATAAAGTGGAATGGTTTAAACCAGCTTTGTTTACACTCCAGAGTTACTTTGTATGCATATTCTCTGCCGGCTACACTTTTCCAAATCTAATTGCTCTTTTTCTGCTGAAGCAGCTGATAATCAGATTTACACGTTCAGTTTAAAGAACCAAAATGTTATATAAAAAGAAAAATAAATGCTCACCCTAACCTCATTCTTTACTTTCTGTCCTTCCAAGTTTGAGGCCAGGGTCAAGAAGCAACAGGGCAAGGGTGTTGTGTTATTAATAAGAGTTTGTGAAAACCTGCTTTGTCATCATGAGACTGTCTCGCTGTCTGTTTTAAGGACAGCTAAATGATTCCCACTTTTACTGAAATGCAGCCAGCTGCGTGTGTCTCTACCCGAGAGAAGCCGAAGCCCAGGAGTTGTCTTACTGGGGTTAATGTTACTGAGACCCTGCAAAGAAACGGTGCTAATTCACTTAGTCCTTCTCCTTTTTTCTTTTTCTTTCCCTTTCTGGAACAGAAAGAGCAACAGTTTGGCCTCTTGCAGGGTAAAAAACAGAGACAGGCTGATCTCCTGCAGTTTCCATTTTTGTTTGGCCGGGGAGGAGCGGAGCAGGGTTCACAGACCTCGAGTGTTTGCTGCATTCCTCTTCCTTCTCATTTTTCAGCTCAGAAGAACCTTTTGGCTCTCTTTGGGATACACCGCCAGCATCCCAAGCCCCAGATCTGCGAACGGGCTGTCAGTACTTTGTCAGGGCTAGATGGAGGCAACGAGCTCAGTGGCTCTGTTAGATTTGGAGTGGGATACTGAGGCACATAATTACACATGTATTATCTTAGATTTATTTATTAGTGTGTGCGGCATGCTCTATCCTTGGGAATGAGGGTGGTTGTTTGTGGAGGAGGGAAGGACAATCAGCTTGCCAGTACTTGAGCTACTTGAGTGATATTGGTTACACCAGGGTTTTCTTACGGAGAGTTCATTTTCATGGTAATCTGCATGAAAGGAACTGCTTAATTCTCTTTCTTTGAAATCAATCTGCACTTGATGCCTTTTATTGGAAAAAGGAGAGCAGCCAGTAGTGGGAAGAGGATATGGTTGCAGCGATAATACGAAGAGGATGAACTCTTTCAGGAGTTGGCAGATATTCTATTTTCTTCTTCAGTTGAATAAAACAGAAGAGGCCCCGCAAGATGCTGCAGGTTCCCCAGCAATTATTACAATAACAGTGTCCATCTAGGAGCCAAAATGTTTCGTAACAATAAATAATCAACTCCAGTAAATTAACTCAAATTCTGTCATTCATCAGAACAACAGGGAAGAAAAGTGTTATTGAATAATCCTGAAACCAAATTTTTCAGCATCCTTCTTGCAGGGGCACTTTCTGAATTTATTTGCTTCTTTATGTTAAGCACAAAAAGTCCTTTATTTCCAAGCACTACAAGAAAAGTTGTTTTCTTCTCTCGCTCACCCAGGGGTATATGTGCCAGTACCTGAGGTCATGAGTCGCTCCTCTTCTTGTCACCTCATTGAGACAAGTCTTTTTGAAAACAATTTCCTTGCCTGAGTTTTGACTGGACTAATTCACTCCTCCTCAGGACGCCTCATGCCATGCCTTCTGACTGCCGAGCAAAATAAATTGCGTGCGAGTGAATATAGTTTACCGCGATATGCAGGTAGCAACCAGAGACCTCAAAATCCTGTCGGGATGTAGCAGGGAGGTGCCAGGTTTTTGATGTCCTTGTGAAAGGTTTTACCAACCACCGCCAGTATGGTTCTGCTTCTTTAATCCAGTAACTGCTTCAGATTTACAGGTGGGATGACTTTGTTTATTCTAATACTACGTTACGTGTGGAAGTAATGTAGAAGTAAGGAATCACTGGTCTTGCAGTGGTGGTGTTGCCATCTGGAAAGTGCTGGCATCCCTGATCTGGAGAGGCATCCAAAGTGCAAGAGAGAGTCAAACATGACTTCAGCCCCATTCAGAAGCAAAACTGGGAAGAAGGGGAAGAAAATACCATGAAACTTTGGGGTTATATGGGTTCTATATGCATATTTTATTTTTTTAATATATATGTAGGTTATAATACGTAACTTTGGGGTTACATGCACCAGCATGATCACTCTCGGGATGCAAACACTGACCACGGAAGAAAGATGATACAGCGCTTGGGTGTCAGGTCGTCTTAGCTGACAGAAGAGCCTGTTTATGCAAACACATCTATAGACTTGCAGCCAGCCGTCCTTTTGTAATTAATTGCTTTTTGCCTTCCAGTTTTCTATGAACCTTTGGCTTCCTATTTTTTTTTTCCCTCTCCATTTTTGTCATCTGTCTGTTTGCGCTTGTGTTTTCCTTGCCTTGGCCTCTCTTCATAGATGGCTGATAAGGAAAATCCTTTTTCTGTTAGCAGTTCTCCTGCAGAAGGCACTTGACATGGGAGAAGAGCATACATCAAATCCTAAACTTGCCATCGGCCGCACAGCACCGAGGGTAGCAGCTGAAGTAGTGTTTTTTCAGCCTCTATGGCAATTTTGGGGCCTTTTGTTTTTTTCTTTTGATGGTTGAGGCTGTTACTCATGCTTGTTCTTCATTCAGCAGTAACCTGGGAGTGCTGGCTCATTGCCTTAGCCAAGACAACATCTGAATGAAGCCTGCATGCTGAGGAAGTCTCAAATTTCAGGTGATAAAAAGAAAAAGATAATAAAAAAAGCAAATCTTTATAGACCCACTTCAAAAAATATGGAAGGGTTGTGCTGTGGACTGCAGATAAATGAGCAACAGGCAGGATCGGTTTGGGGGGGCAAAGAGAACCTGAGAAAAGGGTGCACAGGAAAGATTACTGCTGCCCACAAAGGAGAGGGCAGCGATGGGGACATGTCCTTCAGGCAGGCAATTCCGAACTTGGATGGCCGCTCTGTAATTCCTGCGACCTCCTGGACTAAAGCAGCCCAAGCATCTGCCAAACTGATATTTCCCAGTGCCTTGAAACTTGTTTGAACCGGCAAGAAGTATTTATTACGGGACTGATCTGGGAGTGCTCAGGCAGGAAAGGGTCTGCACTGGTTGCAGATTTGCAATCCATCTATTAATGTATATGGAAAAAATGAGGAGGAGAACCTGGTGAGAAGCAGGCTGCTCCCGTGCTCCTCCTGCACAGCGCAACTCTGCTCCACAGCCCAGGCGCAATTTTTGCAGCATGGCTGCTTATTACCCTCCTATTAACTTGAATAAATAAATTGCTAACAGGTAAATAATATGGGGGAAAAAATGAGTCAGCTCTTCGATTAAAAAAATCACAGGGTTTGATCTACTTACTGCTTGAAGAAATGTTATAGGAATTTGAAATACGCTAAATAATTGTGGCAGTTAAGGTTATGATTGTGGCTGGATTGCACCACATGGAGGTTTTAATTTTATTTCATTTCCACGTACCTCTGAGTATTAACATGCACAAGAATTACGAGGTTTGCAAGTGGTGTTTTACTTTGGAATTTCCTTCATGTCTTTTTCTGTCTTGGTGGTCTGTTAATCTTTGAATGCAAGGCGTGGAAATTGTGTGTGCTTTCTGACCGGGGAGCAAGGCAGCCGTAGAGAAGAGGATGTCAGTGGTGTACAGTGCCTTTTTTTTTTTTTTTCTTCCCCTTCCTTCTGCTTAAGGAGCATTATGTTGTGCTGTCAGAATAAAAGATTGCTTTTGTAGTTCGAGGAGTTGTTTACTTTTGGCTTGTGCAGCGCTTCTAGGAATAAATATTAAAATTCCCCCCCCACTACTGCTGTGTGCTAGGAAATCCATGAAATGCGTGTTTCTGAGTGTCATCTTCTGGAGTAAACTAATCTGTAGTTACAAGATAATACAAGGCTTCTAAGATGTTACTTTTGGGGGAAAAATGGATCCTGCCCTGGGCTTTATGCTTATATCTGCCTGTGCGACTGTGGCTTCTTTTTGCGGCTGCGTACATTTGCAGCCTGTGTTAGCGTAAGGGCGCTTACAAAGGGCGCTTAATGAGTCTACGTCTGTTCGTAATGATCTTGACAATATAAGTGGGGTTTTTATTACAAAAAGAGAGGGGGGGGTGGCTGCTAACGTCATTAATGAAGAAACCATCACAGTGTTTTTATTTGCTCTAAATTGCATTGTGAGAATAACGCCGATGTTTTGAGAGATGAACATCTCTTCCAAACTAAGCCATGGGACCTCCTTCCCGTCAGCGTATTTTGCAGTCGCAGAAGCTACTTCACCGTGTCACTACGATGTAGAGTTCCCAAACCGTGGGGGATGGATGTGACACCTCTAGAGGAAAGATGCTCGGGCTGCAAGCACAGGGGTTAGGAAAGCAAAGGGTAAAAGGACAGAGTATTTCTGTTCCCTTCCTCTCCCTCCGGGCTCCGTACGAAGGGATTTGCAATGACAAGCCCGGCTATTTCATTCAGTAGGTGTGTATTGCTGTCACGATAAATTTTAGCCTTGATTCCTGCTTGGCTCGGAGAACTTGCCTGTTTGGGGTGAGCTGGGGGGGTTACACCAAACTCTCAAGACAGGATAGGCAATGTTTAACAGTCTCAAAAGGAGTAGAAGTTTTTGCTCTTCCTCGCCCTCTCCCTCCATCCACAAAGCAAGGTTTTGTCCTGTCAAGGTCTGCAAAATAGCAGCCACCAATGAATTGGTGAGTTCAGGTAGTCTGGAGGCCTGGGCACCCTGAGGGGCTCGGGGATACGCGAGAGGCAGATGACCATCTGCGAGATCTCTTACTGCTTCCAAGATAAGGTGGGACGGAATTAGTCGTACAGCAATGATTGAGTTGCATGAAGAGGGGAAACTTGAAAGTGTTTCTCTTTGCTCCTGTAGTGGGCACGGCAGTGGCTCCGGGGTAACTGGTATACCTCACTTTAAGGCTATGGCATGTCTGTGCATCCGTGAGGGCAGGTTTGGGCTTTCCTAGGTACAAATAATTCACCTCGCGCCCTGCGCGTGAATCGGCGCAGCCCCTTTGCGTCTCGGTGGAAGTGGTGATGTTGTCCGGTTTGGGGTTTTTCTGGTTTGGGCACGGCACAGGCACCCTACTCCTGGGTGGAGCTCCATTATTAACCTCATCTTCCTAACTCTTTAAATTACTGAGTTATTACTAGCCTTTGGGAGCTTGACTTCATTGTTATTGACCTGACTTGGTCTAAGCCAGGCCTGAATCCTCAGAGGATTCATCAAATACCAGACCCGGGGCTGGTCAGCAGTGAGCCTGTCTTTGCCTCTTGTTTGGATGGTCTGGCTCAGCCTGTCCTAAATCTGTTACAGTTTGTATAAATATTTGTTAACGCTGTGGAGGAGGGAGACAGACCTCCCCTTCCACCCATTAAAATCCTCTGTCTGGCTAATATGTGTCACCTTCGACTCATTACCGTTGCTGTTGATTCCTGTTGGGTTTTCTGATGTTTAAAAGCTAAGCCTGTGCAAAGTGACCTTCAGCCAGCAGCACGCTGCGGCTCAATCCTGCCCCTGCACGCCCAGCATCACTGCTGTATGACTTTCCTTATACTTTGCTTTCTACTTGCGTTGAAAATAAGTCTGTAATTTGAATTTTCTTTTTCAAGTGATCCCTTTCAATTCGATTCTGTAAATTACAATTCTGAAAATTAGGTGATCAGGCTTTTTTAGCAGCAAAGAAAATTAAATCTGAAATCTTTAAATCTGAAAGCTGATAAAATATACAGCCTCTGCGCTGGCCCTCACTTTCAATAAAAAATGCATAAAAACCCACTACTTTGTAGTCCTCGTGCGAATGGCGTGTTCCCAGTGCCTCTTATTCGGGTTGTCCCAGGCTTGTTTAAAGGATTGCAAAGAAACTTTTCTTGGTTGTGTGTTGCTAAACGCCATGCTTTCAGCGATAAACTGCTGGTTAAGAAAAAGTCCCAAACCTTAATCCTTATCGTGAAATATTTTGAACACGGTGGAAAAAACTTAACTCATGATCAATACGTGTATGTTTTTCTTTGGGCAGTTAACAGTTTTAGCACTAAGTGATGTTAAAAATGACTTTCGGAGCTCGTTGAAATAAGGAGTAAGGTTTCCTATCAGGTCAGACAAGTGTGCTTATTAAACATGATGAGCTCTGGTGCTGTGATGCTGTACTTCACATGCTCAATTATAAGAGGGTCAAAGAAAACTTCAAGACCAGAATTCTCATTTTTATGCCTGATGTCCTCTTTTCCAAAGAAAAGATACTGTAAGTACAGTATGCTAAAACACACAGCCAGGTTTTTTTTTTTTTTAAATTTGTTGTTCTTGTTTAGCTCTCATTTCCAGCTAAATATGTTTATTCCAAGACATTAAGTGTTCCCCAAGGGACCCTCATTCTTAAAATACACCTAAACAAAGGTCAGTTTAGCCCCTCAGCACCATTTTAAAGGATAACATGACCATGCATTTTTCAGCTTGTCTTCTAAAATAAATTTGGAAGCCTCTGCAAGCAGATCATTGGCTTAACATGTGAAAATATGTCCCAAGGTTCCCTGAGGATTTTGACTAATGCATTTTCACTGAAACAGAGAGAAATTTTTGGCTGGGGCCACAGCTGATATAAATCAGTATAACTTCATTGGCTCCAGCCGAGCCTCCCGAATTTATGCTAGTTGAGGATCCAGGCTATATGGAGAAAGGTATTTCACTGGATTGACTACTTTCTCAGAAAGATTAACCTGAAACACTTCTACTGTTTCAGAGCAAACATATGTTCATGGCAACGAAAAGGGTTTCATTCATCAGGATGTGATTAATGAGGGTTGGCAGCTTTTGACAGGAATCGGTATTTTTTTGTTATAGATCTGATACAGTTTAAGTTTCGCTGAGCTATTTTATACACACATTTTGGTAGCTGAAAACACTTGGAGTAACTAATTCCTTCAATCGTAGATTTCCTCTTTGAATTTATGATCAGGGAGATTTAACTTGATTTTTTTATTTATAGCACTGCAGAATAAATAAAAACAAGGTAATATATTTAAAAAGCAGTGGACCTACAGAATTGGTGAGGGAGCACTGTGAATACAAATAAGCCGGTGCTGTTGCAGCAGCGTTTGCACAGGCACATAGAATCATAGAATCATGAAGGTTGGAAAAGACCTCTGCGATCATCTAGTCCAACTCTCAACCCAACACCTCCATGCCTACCAAGCCATGTCCCGAAGTGCCACATCCACACGTTTTTTGAACCCCTCCAGGGATGGTGACCCCACCACCTCCCTGGGCAGCCTGTTCCAACGCTTGACCACTCTTTTGGTAAAGAAATTTTTCCTAATATCCAATCTAAACCTCCCCTGGTGCAACTTGAGGCCATTTCCTCTTGTCCTATCGTTAGTTACTGGGAAGAAGAGACCAACACCCTCCTCACTACCCCCTCCTGTCAGGTAGCTACAGCTACCTGAGAGCGATCAGGTCTCCCCTCAGCCTCCTCTTCTCCAAACTAAACAACCCCAGTTCCCTCAGCCGCTCCTCAGAAGACTTATGAGGTTGTATGTGCAGATCTAGGGACCCTTTTAAAACATTCCATTTTAAATAAACACCACGCTGAACAATTTAACAGCGGTGCTGTTGTGCTAAGTCTTCCAGAAGATGCATCGCCCTGAGTCTGAATGTCTTTGAACCAGCTACGATGTTGGTGTGCCCATGTGAAAAGGGTATATGAGAAGAGAATGTGCATATCATTGAAAGAAAAAACATTACAGTAAAAGAAATATATAATTTGAGTTAAACAAGCAAATTGAATTCTTCAGTTTCCTTTTCAGTTTTTTAGGGCCAATTTGTTCCCTGTAATGTTTAATGTTTCCGGATGGTTTTCATTCAATAGTAAGTGGAGGGAGAATCGATTTTACCCTCATTTACGTACCAGTCATTGTTTGTTCATATGATTATTTCATGTGCTTTCTGGCATACCATATGTGCTGATGGAAGTCAGCAGTAAGCGTACTTTTTTTAGCAGAATAAAAAGGCTTTGAAGAAATCTCAGCTATATCTCAGCTCATATAAAGGAGTCATTTAACTTTACCTTGAATATACAGGTTGGAAATGTATATTTTCTGTCTGTAATTGAATTCCTCTCGGTCTGTCTCCATTTACTAGCTGAAAATAGAGCATTTTTATTCCTGTTAGCATGCATCAGTCCAGCTTGATGCTGTCTTTGTCAAAGCAGTAAGTGGGAGGGTGATGGAGACACATTTTGTGAAATGTCACCCTAGTGTAAACACATTGTTCTGATCCTTACGCAGAAGAACAGCCGACATACGTGTTTTCTGTAGGCAAGGGGAGGCTGCCGTATACATCTAATCATCAAAATTATTCAAGGGGAACAGTGCTTTCGATCCACAGGAGTCCAGAACATATGGCAGTATTTTCTCGGACTTGTAGGCATGTCTGGTTTATCTTGACTGGTCAGCCACAAATTGACCTTATGGATGTGATGCTGTTGACTTCTGACCCATCGCTAAGCACTTAATATTCAATTGCTTCTTTTGTTGGCTTCTTAAATCTTGGCCTGCTTTATTTCTTTCCTTACTCCTATTTTAAACTTTGGAAATTGTTGGGCCACTTCAGGCCAGTTGCAAGCTCCGAGTATGCCAGCGTGCTAAAGGGGGCTGCTCTAGCTGGTTTATGAAGATAATCACATTACGAAGGGAAGAGCTTCTGGATATTTGCTTTACCTAGAGGCAGACAAAATGCAGGTGAAATGCTGAGTGGTCTCAGCCTCTACTGAGAGCTGTAAAAGATTTGGCATTTTAAGCAAAGACCTTAGGTGAGGGGCTGAGCTGATCTAGTTTCACTGCATTGTAGAACTGGAAAGCACAGAGGATGAAGCATCCATCAGAAGTCTGAAATTCACATCCCAAAAGAGGCACCAAACTCTAGTGCACTCAGCGCTGGAGTGTTGATTTGTTAAAAGAGTGCGTGAAGCTCTGGGAATTGTCCCTGCTTTAGACATTTAATATTCCTCTTAATATCATGTTAATTAAACTGGTAGAGTGCCTGTTTCAAGGCTACTTTTCTTCAGAAGGTCTAAACAAAAGTCACCATCTGCTACTAAATTATTGTGGAAAAACAAGCCTCCTTCTAGTCTTGGTTCCTCTCTGAGCTGACATTGCCTGAGCTCATGTGTAAATTTTATACGACCACAATTTCAGCAAAATTTGTCCAAAACCCCTTGTCATTAGAAATTGGGAAGGTGGTTGAGGGGAAGCTGTTGGAGCTTCATTTTCCAGTGTGTTTAACAGTGGGATCACGGAGTCCTTTCACGTAAGGAATTCCATTTTAAAACAGAAGGAGAGGAATAAACTTGTTACTTCGGGAACAGGACTTCTTGGGCAGTCGTATAGCTCGGGCATCGTCTGCATCCAAGCATTCATGATGGAGGTTATTACCATTTCTGCAAAGCTCCTCTGTGGTGCTCCAACAAGGGCACTTTATTTAGATTTTGGTGACGTTAATCTGCTTAGCCCCTGCTTGTGCTTGTGAAGATGGGCCTTCTGGCATGTCAAACCCCATCTTGGCTTGGCTATTTACATTATTTTTCAATATTTCTTTTTTTGCTGCTGACCTTCTCAGGGCCGCTTTGAATGAAAAGTCAATCATCTCCCTCTCTGCAAGAAAATTAAATGATTGTTTGCCTTAACTGGCAGGGTTTTGTAGCTGGCATTGAAAGCCTGCCCGACTCCGTTACCCACTGCGTGCATATTATTTTTGCTGCTTCTGTGCTGGAAAGCAACTGTGTAGCTGTCATCTAGTTATACTCCTACATGCTTTTGTGAACTGCTGTGCCAGCTGCCAAACCCTGACTAGTAATTTTGATTGAATACTATTTACTTGGCATTCGAATTCATACAGAAATAGGGAAGTGACTGAAGCCTCAAAAGCACAGGAACAATTTCCAAGGAGAGGTGTACGTAGCAGCCAGATGCGTGAAAGGAAAGCTTTGTCCAGCAAGCAGTCTTCAGAAGGGAAACCTAACATACACTACACTATGTAAACATTTTGGATGAGTCTTTAAACTGTTTTACGAGCAAAACCCAATGCACATGTCCGTAAGTTGTCATAGTTGCGTGTTCATAGATAACACAGCAGAGCAACTGTTGTGAGAAGTCTGCCGTTTTAAGGGAGCAAAAGAAACTGTTGCGTATGAGACAGCTGTATCCTACATGTCTAATACCACTGTCTGAAATCTCGAATGCGGGAGGTGTGTTGGATGTGATGAGTATGACACATGGTTTGCTCTTTCGTACTGATGTTTATTAGCGCTGGAGAAAGGGTAGAGGCAATCCCTGGGCATCTTTGAGCCATCCCTGTCTTGGGTGCGAATGCTGCTGTGCTGCAGGATGTAAGAGGGGAAATACACAGCAGATTGGGGTTAGGATAAAGTGCCTGCTGAGCTCAGCTCACAGAAGAAAATCCAGTAATGTAGAGGTTTTCCACTTTTTCATTTCAGATTCTGCGTTTGTATTTCCTGTTCCCAGTTTTCTTTTTTCATATGTCACTTGACAGAACTAAGAGTAACTGGTAAGTTTAGACTGAATTAGGCTTTAGATAGACAATAAACAATGATGGATTTTTTTTTTCCCCACACTATGCTAGCTATTAGATGTCTGTTGTGCAAAACTACTGGGATAGCCTGAGAAAAAGCTGTGACTTCTAATATCTCCAGCGTCCATCATCTACCCATTCTGGACAATGGAAAAGGAAAAATGTTTTCTCCTTTATTCCTCCATCCCTAGCACTTATCTGGTCACCACGAATGCACTGAGTTGAAAGCAAAATGAGGATTAGCCAAGTAGAAGCAAGGTTGGACTAGATGATCTCAGAAGTCTTTTCCAACCTCTGTGATTCTATGATTCCATGATTCTAAGGTAAGCTGCTGCAATGCACTTCCAGCCCCTGCTCCCTGGGCTCTTGCTCCAGGCTCAGACCAGGCACTGATGATGGCAGAGGCTGTGCACTCTCCATCCTAGCAGTTTTCCAGGATGTGGCTGCTCAAAGCCAACCAAAGAGAGGTTGGACTGGAGACCAGTTGAGGTCCATGAACCCGTTGACGATACTGTGGCAGTGGTCATTTCTGTAGTGCATCTGATATCAGTGCCCTGTGGAGAGGGTGACGCTAAAAAGCCTTCCAGTGAGACTTCATGGGTTTTTGCGTGTATTGGTCCATCTAGAATTCCATGGCTCTGGCTTCCTTGTAGCTTTTCATTCTCAAAAGCTTTAAAAATGGTTATGTATTATTTTATATTTCTCCTTAGAGTGAAGGAGACTATGAGAGAACTGTCGTATTTGGGTAGTTCTTAGGAACAGAAATGGTCTTGCAGAGAAATTGTTTTTACTAAATTATCCTGAGAGACACTCTAAGAGGCTTTTCCCAAGAGACCCACCAACCAACCATCTCCATGTTTCTGTTAATGTCAGTTCAGATTCGGAACATGGTTGGTGTTCCTCCTGCGCAGAGTGACGTGTTTATAATCAAGTTCCAGGCTATCTTGGTCTGAGAGGGACAGGGAAATGTCTGGCTTCCAAACCCACTATTTTTATAGAATCGGCAGTATACTTTGCAAAGCTGTTCCCAAGAGAAGCAGATATTCATCCTTGAGAAGAGCAAGCCCTTGTCAAGCATCACCTTGTGCAAAAAGGAGGAGAGTTTTGGAGAAGTGAACAGTTTTTGGGGGTAGGCAAAAACCCTGAACTGCTGACTGGGGAAACACCTGGCAGACAAAAGTCCACATTTTCTGCTTCCTGCCCAAAATATTGCAGAGAAGGTCTCCTTTAAATGTCAGGTACAGTGACCCAGGCGAGGACTGGGATAAAGCTTGGTACCCATCACTGGCAAGGTACCACATTGGGGTAGCACTGTAGATACTGGATAATGCTATGAAAAGTAAATATGGATGTATTATATTTCAAGGTTTCTTGGGAATGTATTATGTGATACAGGAAAAAATTATGTTTAGCAGGGTGGAAGGTTTTTTCCATGTCTCATCTGTTGACATTTCTTCCAAAGTTTGGGTACTGCTAATATCAGCTGTTTCCTATGGGAAAAAATCGAAACAAAACATGCCTATTACATAAGAAAGAAAAATAAAGCACCCTTCAGAACCACCTCCCTTCTGGTTTACTTAACGTCGATGAAAATGATGAGTAAGTACAAATCTCCAGAAAATAAGCATTCTGAAGCCTCAAAATCATAACTTAGTGCAGAATGATTTACTAATTCAACATAGTAGTTTTCATGCCAGAAATCTTCTATATTCTACTGGAGTTTTGTCCCTGAACTGGATTTACTGAGCACAATGTATTAAAAAGCTCTAGTCCAAGCATTATCTCACCCTCGGAGGAAAAAGCCTTCTATTCTGACTCCATGCCTCCAAGGACCCCTTGCTTCAGTTCATTTTTAAGGTCACTGATATTATTTCATTTGCATTCACAGTCAGAAATGCCATAAATTGTTTGATCAAAACCTTTCTTCTTTTTCAGTCTTTTCCCTCATTTTATGTAATCTCAATTTGCTATTTTGGAGAGCATGCCCAGCCTGCTGTCTCTCGCACTAAATTTGTCTCACTGTGGAAGTCTACAGAGATTCAGGGTCTCAAAAACCTGAACATATACATCCAGTGCCCCTACAGAACCAAGCAGAGTTTTGTGTATGGCGTGTCCCTATTTGCCCAAAGGTTATGAATTTTGATGCTAATTTTGTGTCAGTCTTAGAGAAAGGCATTTATGAATGTTTCTTGTTGATCTTCCTGTAAGCATTCCTTTCACGGCAAAATATGTGTGCTTTTGTGCAAACCTTAGAGACTAGGATTTAAAAATAATTACTTTAATAAATTGCTTTGCCTGAAAGGTTTTTTTAAAAAAAATGTTAGGAGAAAACTTCTCGGAGATATGCAGTTAGAACATAATTACTAACAGAAAATATCCCCTTTCTTCCCCTTGTTTTGTAGCCAAAAAGCCTCATCCTGAGACAAATCAATCACCAGGAACTTCCGTCTAGAAAATAACAGAAATACAATTTTAGTGAAAGAAAAAAGCAGAGCAAACTTGCATAGCATTGCTACCAGCCAACAGAAACACAGAAAATAATAGAAATCGCACAAAGAAAATCAACCCCCTCCTTTCCGAAAAGCTATCATTAGCAGAAATACGTGCTGAATTGGAACTGAATTTCTCAGGTTTCTTGCTTACGCAAAAAAGGAATGGCTGCGGAGCTGGGTTACCCCACGGACTGTAATGTATGTAGGCACTTCTGGTGTTGCTTTTCTCCGTGTATATCTGAAAAGCGTGTCTTTGACATTGCCATCGCGAAGCAATGGTTCATTCTCTCTTTTTTGATGATTGAAGACTTTTCTCCAGTGGGAGCTGACTGAGGGCGGGCATTGCTTCTTCCCTGTCATCTCTCCCTGTTTGCTATATTCGTTTATTACTTGTTATTCCTAGTAGAGAGAAAAATCACAATGGCCTTTTCACTGATAATAAAGGCATGTCTGCATATTCCAGAAGTGACAGCAACGGAAAACATCCACACCAAAAGCTTACACCCAAATTTGGTATAATTATGAATTTAAGACAGTCTCCTATTAAGGGAGCAAATGACTTTGAGCCAGTGATTTCAGGCAAGCGCCCATAACTTTTACATTCAAGATATTGGGCTTGTTTCACAACTTGTAAATGGAGCTTGGTTACCTTAGGCCGTTCTTTCGCAGTGTGGTGTCATAGGAAATATGCTAGAATTTAAATACCTCTTAAAGGCTAATTATAGTGTTATTTACACAGGATTTCAAGAGGGTTGTCTCAGGTGTCCTCCCCTCCTCTGATTTTGTGTAGACTTTTTTTCTGGCTTGTCCAGGGGGAGACTAGATTGTCTCCAGCGTGAACTGAGAAAAATTTTGGAAGACATCTCTATGAAAAGGGCATTTTAAAATCTGATCCACTGGTAGTCTTTAAGTATGCAGCTATTCAAAGTGATAGAATAGGTTGAATAAAAACTTGTACATGCAAATTTCTTGGCTGAACAAAATATAGCTTTTGCAAACTGTTTTGTAGACAATATTTTATTCTTGATTTCACTTTTTTTTTTTTTTTTGGAAGAAAGGGTGGAATTTATTGTACTTGTGCCTTCGCATTTATCTTGTCGAATTCTTTTGTTCTTAGTTCTTAAAGCTATTTGGTAGACTGTGTATTTCTAAATCTTGCCTTCCTTCTTATATTACATATGCAAGAATTCTCAGTTTAGGAGGACTATATATGGAATATACTCACCAAAAGGAAAATAAACCCAAACTGAAGATCCTTGTATCCCGTTTGGCTCCCAGTCATACTTTTAAACTATGTTAGAAAATTTTAAGGTCTGGTTCCAAGTTAAACACAGCAGTTACTCTATGAAATGACTGCTACACTGTGAATAATATACACATCCTGGGGTCACCTGGAGGACTATCCTTTGGTTTGCTGCTGTGGAGGAAAATTAATGACAGACAGCTGTTTTACCCAAAGTACTTTTATATCTGGTTCAAAAGGTAAATTTACATTGTTGCTTCTAGTTCCTTGAACCAACAGAAATGTATTTTATATTGGTGCCAAAACTGGTTTCAAAGGCGCCAGTCAGCTCAACTCACAGAAATCAGATTGCATATTGTTCATTGCCTTTGGCAATGACCTATAGACTTGCCATAATATTTTTGATTGTGATGAAAGGATTTGCAGTACTTTTGATGAAATCCACTCATAACCTCCCCTTTACGGGTATATGAAATGGTATTTTTTAAATAAATGGGCTGTGTGGTTTTTCCTTTTTGTTCACCAGAGGTACAGATGACATTGTCAGGCTTTCTCAAACTTGAGCTAAGGGTATGAATAGAGAGAACTTGCTTCTTTTTGAAGTCCTTGTGTCTTGTGCTGGAGAAACAAACAGAGAAAAAATGTAACGACTACTTAAAATCCCAATTCAGCACCTAAGCAGCACCTCCAGTGGAAAGTCTTCTACCTGGGGTTAACTTGCTGGGAGAAGATGCAAGAGGTATAAACTACCTGCTTTCACAGTGATGATTTTGAGGCTGCTCATGCAATCTTAAAACTTCAGTGCAAAATCAATTATGAAGAAAAGAAACAGGCACTGAGCAAGAAAAACATTATTACTTCAAAGCTATTTCATTATGTATTGATTGTGCAAAAAAAATAAAAAAATTACTGTCATCCTTTTCTTCCTGATACCCTGTTCAGATGAATATGGAGAAAGCCAGGAAGATTCCTTCTGCCTAATCACTCTGTTCCTGTTGACAAGTGAAATTTGCTAGATTAAATCAAGTATCATATTTAGGACTACAATGTAATTAAGGTGCATAACTTTCCATTGAGTATTGTCATATATTGTAGTATTTCCCCTCGTTTGGTTAAATAACTAGGGCACCGTTACACCTTTGTGTAGCTCTTCTTATGTTGCAGCCAAATAATTATCTCATTTGCAAACGATACCGAATTTTGGGCTGTGGGTGGGCTGGGCAGTATGTTACATTATCCTCTCTCGGCACAGCCAGCAGCACCTCTTCATGACCTGCGGTGCAGAAAGTGCAACCAAGTGTTTATACCGATGGTGATGGTGTGGCCGTGGCCTTTGTGGCACAAATTCTAAGTAGAAGACCAAGGCCGGTTTTATGATGGCTCTTGAACTACTAAGGAGCTTAAATTGCTGCTCCCCTGAATCTGGGGGGAGGAGGGCTCAACAAAAGAGTTTTGTGTCCCACGTCTGTATGTCTTCCGTTGATTTGCTTTAATTTTCCTTAATGCCTCCGTGGCTCTAATGGTTTTTTGACAGCGAGAGGAAGATTTAAACAAGTATAACTGTATTTCTATGAAAGACTATCTGAGGATAGGGGATTGATACCATTCAGGTAGGAAGTTGTACAGACTTCACTCATTGCTTGGAAGTCTTCAAGTGACAAGTGTTGCGTGTTCTGTTCAGAGGTTCACTTTGAGATAGCCTGCTGGCGTTTTGGATTTGGCTTTTATGTCATTGGGAATCTCTAATAAAGAACAATTTTACTAAGAAACTTAAAGCTGTGACACAGGCTCAGGTTTACATAAATGTCTATTGATCTTTTAGATGTCTGGAAAGGGAATTAGTTATCAAAGGCACCGTAGCGATCCTTTGAACACTAGTTGTGTTTAAGAAGTCTCCTCCTGGGCATTTTCAGGAGGTGACATACTGAAAGTCAGACATTAATTTGGAAAGTCTTGGCTATGTCCTGGCAGAAGCAGAGCATGGTTAACCCAGTCCAGTGAGATAGCGGAGTGCCTCGCGACTTGCACGTTTTTTCCTGGTGCTTGGTGGTTTTGAAGGCTTTTGGTACTTTATTCTGAATTCTAATACAATCACTCTCTTCTAGCTTGGTTTTTTTCAGTTTCATGTCATGCTGAAATGTCTTGTTGGTTTAATAAATTGCCTACGCGTAAAAGAAGGCCCTGTTTGGATATTTATGTTATAATTTCTCTATGCTTGAGCAAACACTTGCTTCAGTCCAAAAATATGTGGTAATTGGCAAAGATACTGAGAAATGTTATAGAAAACCAGTGTGTGTTTATTTGTGTGATACATACGAATATTTTCTACAGTTTACTGGTTTCTCATCATGTGCTTGCATTGGTAGAAAAAGATATCCTCTCATCTTTTTAAAATAATTAAGTACAGTTTGCAAAAGGAGCCGCTGGTTGAATCTATACTGTGTACCTATTGACGTTTTTAATATGCCTTGCTGGTCCTAAGAATGGTGCATTGAAAGTAACCAGGTAGAAATAGCATCTCTTTAGTGTCTTTTTAAATTACATGTAGGTAAAGAGTTTGAAAACTCTGATTTTTCATTAGAAGGAAAAGAAATTCCAATTTATTGAATCATTTTTGTTTGCAGCTTATGAAATAGCTTATTTGCTCAACCAAATACCAAGAGGCATCTGCAGTCCTGATAACCCAAGACATTAACTCTGCTCAGACATTATTTTTGCTTACAGTCAGAAGAATAGAAGTTTGACAGGGAAATAATGTGCTTTAATGAAGTATTCATCACTTCTCCCCATTTTTCATCATTAAAACATCCATTTCAATTTAGAAATGGACCTGAAACGTCATGAAATCCACCATGCAGAACAGATGGTTTTCACTGCAGATGGAAAAAATTCAAGCTGTTCCTGAACAGCAGTCTATGTATTTTAAGCAATTAACTGCTTTTCTGGAGGTGTAATAGGCCAATTTCTTATTTTTTTAGATGGCAGAGGTTAGTTGCCCATAGTGATTAACTTCAAATTTTGTTTTCAAACCAGCTAAACGAAGTTCATATTTAAAATACTACGTTTGATTAAACACAAGGTATACCTTTTCGGTAGAGTTTGGGGTAGGTAAGAAGACTGCCTTGGTATTTTTGTGGTTTTATCCAGATAATTTCTGTGTTCTGATGAAGAGAAGATGCTTTTTTTAAATAAAAAATCCCTCATTTTCTTACAACCAGCAACTGAATTTCAGTACGGGATTTGTAGTCTCTAATGTTCGTGACTGTGCGCAGCCATTTGTTTTGAGATGATTTGGGCGTGAATGTGTGTGATGCCTTCAACGTGTAACGCAGATTTCCCTGGGATACGGTCCTGTTGCTGGTTCCTTCCTGATGCCTGACTTGTCGATCTGAGTTCTCCCTTCGGCAGCTCTGGCAACAGGCAGCTCTGTCTGGTTTTTCCCACCTCTTTTTGGATGTCATTTTGGTTGTTTCATCACCTGAAGCTTTCTCCAAACTAGCGAGGACTTCTCGAGATTCCTGTTCTCTTGTTGGCAGCAGTCATATTTGAATTTTCTGTCCAAGTCCCCCATTTCTCTGGATGAGATTCTCCTGCTGGTTTCCTACTGCTTCTTCTGGAGGTGGGAGGACTGGTTGAGATTACTCAGTGTTTCTGTAAGCCTAGCTTTAATTAGTAAGTCGTTTATTTGTTGTGATGCTCATTGCGGTTGCATTTACCATATGGTTGTATTTATCAGGAGCGTGACCTGTAGGAGATGGTATATACATTGCTTTTCTTTTTATCTATCTCTTATCACAAAGCATTAGAGGGTCATTAATGAAATTTCACGAGACGAAATTCAGCCAGGCAGATTGTGGAGAATGTGTGGGCTGGTCTGTCTGAGCTGGACTGATGAATGGGTTTGAGAGCCGGAGGCACGAAGGGATCCTACCGCTCGTGCTTGGGGTCTGTCCCACTGGTAAGGCTTGTTCAGGCAGGACTGATCCATATGATGGGTTGTGGGAGGTCTCCAGTTTGCAATGTCAAGGTCTGCATAGCCCTCGTAGCAAGGACAGCTTGCGCAGAGTTTATGTGTCATTGAATCGTAGCCTTTTGTGAGAAGTGTAGCTGGTGTCAGCCGTTTGCTTTGCTGCGGACTGGAGGTTTTAGACCTGGAGATTCCCTTTTCTGTTTGCGTGCTTTCCACGATACAGCATGCACGACGGGAAACACTTTGCATTGCATTTTATTCTCCGGGATATTCCTTTCAGTCTGCAAAGGAACATTTCCCAAACTTCCCTGTGAGGCTTTAGAGCTTCCTAACAATGTGCCTGGGATCTGTTGAGGAATTCTTCTTCTCTTTTAAATTTGAGAGATCTGGGGGCACTAATGCACTCTCACCACACTGCAACACTAGTTAACCTGATGTGTCAGTGTCGATTTTCCCGAGACTGCATCACTGCAAGCAAGACGGGATTTGGCCCAAGGTGGTTTTACGCAAGACAAAATCCTTTCTGTTTTCCGAGAGCTACAGATCAGCTTCTAGCTTAGAAAGATTTAAGCGGCGGATGCTGAGGCCAGAGAGATTTGAAAGGTTCCAACTCTGGTTAATTTTGAATTGAAAATCTACAGAGGCACTTTATATTCCATGTTCATCAGCTCCCAGAAGATTAAACATGTTTTTGTAGTATTCCAGACAGTGTGACCCCACTGGATTGTAAAATCCGGCTAGGGTGCAATATTTAACACAGCGATGCCTTCATTGTGGGCCAAGCACATTTTTCGATTTATAAATACTGCTGTTTTGTTCTCCCATTGTTTCTGCAGTATCAGCCGTGCTCCAGCCACGTTTGGGGAGCAGACGCATAGCGGTAGCTAATAAAGAAAGTTGACTTGACATCTAACTCTTTCAATAGAGCTGAAGCAGCTCTCTGTGAAATCTGGAGGCAGGTTTCATTTGCATTTTTAGGCAAGGCTGGCATCTATTTAACGTATTAAAGCCAACTTTTTCAAATGGTTTATTAGACTTCTGGTTTTTTCCAGCAGCACTCCTGTCTGAGGCTCCCAATCCAAGAGACTTCAAAGGTTTTTTGCGCAGCTCTGCCACCTCCTCCTGCAGCAATGCCTGCCTGGCACCGTTTCGCTCGTGAAAGCCCGCAGCAGGGTGAGGACCGGGGGTTTTGAAGGAGGCTGCTCCCCGTGCTGCCCTTCTGGCTCTTCAAGACCCCAAACATTTCCATTGCTGCTTTTAGGATGGAGCTTCTAGGGGCAGCAGGAAAGATTTAGTAACGTTGTTTGGAGGAGATGTGTGAAAGCTGTTAGATTTGGGACACAAGGGCTGTTTTTGCTTTCGACCTTATACTTGGTGCTGATCTACCATTTGATTAATGAAACTACAGATGGAGAAAACGGAGATCTGGGCATCCATGCACTGAGTAGGATAAGCCAGCGCTGCCACCATGGTCTTCTGCCCTCACCGCGTGCTTGCTGAGACAGGAAAAGTTAATCTGATCTGTAACAGAGAAGTGATTTTTGTCAAGCATAGAACTTTTCCACTCAAAACATTCCATTTAATTCCAGTAGAAGTCCTACTTAAAATATAAGAATAAGCAGTTTAATAAGTCAATAACTCTAAAAGTGCAGATTAGATGAGGTTTTGGGTCTGGTCCAGGGCGGCGGTAGCTGTATTGAATGAAAGTTAAAAACAGTAAGGCTCTTTAACCACAATAGAAGGTCTTACAGCGGTATTGGGTATCCTGGAGAATAAAATTGCAATGCAAAGTTTTTTCCCATTGAACACAGAGAAATGTGAGTATCGATTAAGTGTCAGATCAGACATTCCCATTCTGCTGGCAGCGGTAGGGAGCCCTTAAGTTACTATGGACTTCACTTCTGATATAAACAACAGATCAGTAGCAGAAAAATCTGTGTGGAGAGTGCTGATAACTCTTAATGAAAATCAAATTCACCTTCCTCTTGAATTTTCAACTTCCTAAATGCCACTAAGGCTTATAAGCAAGAAAACAATAGATCAGTTCTCCAGTTTATTTCTTGCTGGGATTATTTTGGGTGATTTGCTGGGAAGGTGACATTTCCTTGTTTTGCTTTGAGCATTTTTCTGCATTCCTGGACTGCAAATTGCAGTCTATGCAGGAAGAGCTACAGTTGCAAGAAGAGTTGAAAATACATCTCTCTCGTTGAGGGACAAAGAATACCCGGCTTGTCTAATGCTGGAAACCTTTAGGCTTTCTATGTTTTTTTCCTTCCCGTTTTTGGGAGGTCTACGTCAGTGCCAGGTGGATGCTGCTCCTGGAACATGTCTCTATGGATAGTCCTAGAGAGTGATATCAGACAGCAGTGGGTAAATATATTACTTTTGCGCAGGGAGTTTCCATTTCTGCATTTTCCCACAGGCTCTTCTCTACTAATAAGTGTGGTGTCCGCAGCCATTAGTTTGATCTTTATTATTTATCAACATAAACAGTTAATAAGCTGTGCTCAGCTTCTGCAGCGTGGTGCCACCGACTGACCAGGTATGTGAGTTTTCCTCTTCACTGCACACACCGATTGGACGTGCTGGCACAACACCTTCGCAATTAGTCACAACTCAGAACGAAATACATACCAAATCTAAGCCACTCATATCGAGGTGCCGGGTAAACGTTATATTCAGATTCAGTTTACATTTTTTAAATTGCTTCAAGAGGATTAACAAAATCCTGCAAACATTAGGCATAGGGCCATAAAGAAGCAGGAATCTCACATCATTTGGGGATTTTTCTCCTTACGCTAATAAGCCAATAGCCTGCATAACTGAAATATTATACTGGTATGTCAAATATCCATTTTCAAGCTCATGAAACAAAAGGCGCCTGCTCCTCTTGACTGCCGTAACCTTGCGAGTTTTGATAAATAGATGTAGAACAAATGCCACCAAAGAAAGCGCAAGCACTAAACCTCCTTCTCAGCTTACTACGCTCACTCAAAATTTCCTAGTGTATTTCAGTTATACAGACACCATTCAAATGAATGAACTGGGTGGGCATATTTATTCCCCTAGTAGCTTCTTTGCAGTTGTTTTCGATATTTTCACCTGGAAACCTAAACCGTTTCCACATTTTTCTTGCAAACTTACAAAAAACAACCAGGAATTCAGAAATCACTGGACTTGCAAAAAACATTTACTTTTTGAAGTTTAAAGCTTACTGAATTATTCCTACAAGTGCATTTTGTGAGCATAGGGCCCATATTTAATACAGGGGCATTGAGCCTTGCTGGAGGCAGAGCAGCCAGCCATCTCTCCTCCACAAGCTTCTGGGTCGTACCTCAAGAGGTTGGATGTTCCTCCATGGACTGGATTTTGCAATGCCCGTCCTTGCCCCAGGATCTCAATCCCAAAAGGCCTTATTTAATGACTGGACACAGGTGTTAAAACCCAAGGCATTAAATACAGCTGCAGAACTGTCTGTTTTGCTGATGTGTCTCATTGATTGCAATGGAGGACATGAACCCTTGGGTGGGAGAAGGTCCATCCTGGTCAGTGTCACGGTTTTGTGGGCTCCTGGAGCTTACTGCTGTAGCTTTCTGCTCCTTTTGAATTAAACTGGCCAAAAATATTTCTAGACTTGCTGAAGTGCTTCAAGCCTAAGGGAGCTTGGGACAACAGGAGCTTTCAGCTGTGAATAAGATGGTTTGAAAGAAGAGCTTGAAATGTAGGGAAGGAAATGGCACTCTGCTCTGTGTTATGAGCACCAATGCTAGCGAGCAGCATCAGACACAGTGGTACCGAGAGAAAATTAGGTGAATTAGTTTTTTTTTCCTTTTTCCTCCTACCAACCTGAACCAGCATTCACTAAAGATGAGGTAAAAACCTGCCTTCTCAGTGGAGTGAAAAGGGCATTTCAAAGCAATGAGGGGTTTATTAAGGAGCAGTGTTTTAGACATTTCTTATGAAATGACTTTTAGCCGGACTTCTCCAAGAGGCCTCCAAAATGCTCATTTTGGAGCTCAGTACCGCCTGCCCCGCACAATGGGGCACCATGCAGCTCCCCACTCCCCCGGGAGCCATTTTGTGGGGTGGGCGGCCATTAGGCGCATGTGGAGCTGCTGAGGTGCGGTCGCTGGGGGCCGGGGGTGCCTGCTGCTTCCTCCGAGGGCTGAGGGAGTTTTGTACCTGCACATTGAGTTTAAGTTGCAGTTAGCGTGTTAAAATGAAAGCGCTGCTCAATGAGAGGCAATGAAAACGAGCGTTTTCGATCGTACGAGGCCACTGCTGAGAACGTAGTTTGTTTTTTTTTTCACAACTGTACATTGCTTCAGTGTTTCCTTGAATTGTGCCTTTCTACTGTTGTTTTAAACCAAGAGTGAACTTTTCTGGGTGGCACTGCAGTGCAACGTTAAAAAGTCATTATTTGAGATGCACCGAAGCATCCTTGCTATAAACACCTTCCGAATTAAACCACAGTCCTGGGAAGCCTAAAAGAAGGGCGGTGCTCTTTCACTGTAGAAAAGCAACAGGGATAATACTTTATTGATAAAACAGACGAGGTTTGGGTACCTGATGGCTGGCTGGCTGCGCAGAAGCGGTTTCCCCAGGCTGTCTTACCTGGTGTGCCCTTTGCTGGAGGGCACCCAGTAACACCCACCAGCTGAGACTTCTCCCATTTCCCACGCATTAACCCACAGTGAGTATGTAAGTATAATCAAAGAAAAGCAAAATTATCAAAAGTGTGCTTTTTGTATATCTGAAATTAGCCCTTTCCTCTGTCTTGTCATTTCATAGTCCTCCAAGACAGTATTTAGCTTGAGAGGGTTGTTTGATGGCAGGGTCACATTTGGGTTTCCTCCTTCAAGATACACCTGATGATTATCGAGTCTTCTGTGTGCAAATGAAAGTCAAAAGCAGGGCCCGAGTCCCACACTCTCCCTTCCCCGCTGCTAATAACGTCAGTGAAGCACGTTGTTTGAGCTGTGTGGTGTGTGCCCGAGCATGTAAATGAAGCAGGGCCCAAGTTTGGCTGGTGTCTGATATCCTCAGCCTTCCAGATATGCTGATTGCTCATACAAAGCTCATCCTCCTGTCTGGGGAGATAATTGGATTGCCTTCCCTCTCCCTTCCCAGGGAACAGGACTTGCGATATGAATTTCCTCCGTGCTTAGAAACAGCTTGGAGCTTTTCCATTGTTAAAAAAAATCCGCAGTATATCGGTGCAGTATTGCAGACAGTCCTGCAACTCAAAGCACTGGCCTTCCGAGACCATGGGTGACGTTAATAAAACATGGCTTGGCATTTGGGTCCCCACTTTCCCCTTTCATTCGTTTCGGAGGGTTGGTTGCTGCAGTGTTCTCACTGGAGAATCAGCAGGTCCTTTTGCACTGTTGCTTGTTACTGGGAGCCCTCCATTAAGGTAGTACACATTGGGACGGAGTGATAGAAGCCTGGCAGCAAAACTTGTTGCTTCAAAGTGAGCATCAGAGATGATGTCTCTATTTTTGGTCCTTTTCTGCAAGGTATAGGAAAAGAGACTGACACACAAAATCTTGACTTAACCCATTGTGGCAGTGAAACGCAGCAGCATGCTCTTGGTTAGCATCCAGCATTGAAGGACCTGAGGGTGCTTTGAGCTTGATATCAAATACTTAGTTACTACTCTTGTTTGGTCTGCAGATGTGGGCTTCTGCAAGGTCACAGTCCTCTGTTTGGGCTGAGAAGATCTCTGTGCCGTTGGATCCTTTCACTTGGGAGGCTAAACCCAATTTTTTGCCAGCTTTTTCTATAAGATAGAGGAGTCCGATGCAAACAATGGCCTCATTGTTAAGTGCCCGTCACCTCGAAGTTTTAATGAGCCAGCACCTGTTTTTAACTCTGAGAAACTCTTGTAAGCCTCAGTCCTCCCAAGAGGTTTTCCTGCGTACTCGTGTATGTGCAAGCCGATCTCTTCGCTGGATTGCTTCCTTTAAATTCTTTGTGTCTCTCGTTTGCAGCTAAGTTGGAAGTAAAAACACTGAAGTGCTGTGAAAAAGGAATAAACTATTTGCACCTTGGCAAAAACGTAGGAATACAGGAAATCTTGCAAGAGAGATTTTTCTCTTAGGATTTCCAGTCTGGTGTGTAGATCAAAGGAGCCATTTGAACTCTTGGATGCTTATCTGTACAAAAATGAACCTCTAAACCTGTTGAGATTTTCAAAACACGAGTTCTCAGGAAATATTTATTGTTGTAAGGGGAAAAAAAAAAATCCCCTAGAGTTTACTTGTGACTATTTTCCAAAAGAAACGTTCCACAGCTGAAAAAGTGGGGCATGAAAATGACTTCCACACTCTAACGCATGACTTTCTTGGTTTTTCCCATCTCCTTTTTAAACCCACAGAGACCTTATAAGCCAATTGCACGCATATTTTTCCTTCCTTTAAAAGCTTTGTTAAAACCCAGAGTAATGTAGAGCTCGGTAAGAGAATTGCACACTGGAGTTGACTACTGATTGTGAAAATGTGGCCACTTCTGCTTGTTATCTTTGAAAATGCACCGAGAGCAGCAAATAGCAAGTTGACTCTTGCCCTGCTGTATTCCCCATAATTACATGACGGGACTTTAGGGTTAGGGGACACAGCGTTTTTCTATGCTGTACTTTGTCGAAGGCTCTTGGAAGCATTATGAATTCTAGATATTAACTGGCATAGCAGAGTAATTGCAGTACAGTTTTCAGCTGATATGGATGTCCTTCGCTCTGTAGTCCCAGGACAACAGTGCAAATTCTTGCGGACTTTTCAGTGTTGATCAGGGAGCTGCAATACGATCCCTCCACTCAGCCGTAGTCTGAAACACTGATAATGTTATAAACTTGGGGAGGCAGGAAACTTAAAGGTGCTTAGATCTGATTTAGATTTCCCCTCATGAATTCTCTGCCCCTGTGGCAAACCCGGCAGCATTTACGTGGCATCCTTCCAAGAGAAGCGGCTCCATCCGCCAGCACATCCGCAGAGCAGAGCGTTTGCTCCCCAGCTAGCGCCTTCGCTCCAAGCCGTCGGCAGGAACTGCGCACGCGAAATTCTTAATTTCCCTTTTACTCCCCAAAAATACAAGAACAGAAGCAAAGACCGGGCCATGATCTGCATGGGGATTTGAAGATATTGAACAGGATATGAATTTCATGCAGGCGGTTTGCTGGAAGCCGGTGGAAAGTGAAAGAGGAGCATTAAACAGCTCCTTCTCTGTTTGGTGAACTCTGCTTCGCGTTTAAAATTAGTCCCTAGAAACCTGTCTGTATTTATGTATATTGGAGATGAAGACTTGAGGTCAATGTTTTAAAGATGTACAAATGGTTTAGGAGTGTGGGGACCTTTTTAAAAAGTGATTATGTGTGCCAATCATCTTCAGGGGTGTTCAGGTTGGTAAGCAGCAGCCCCTCACAGGGTTTGTCTCAGCTGCTGATGCCCAGAAAACATGTGAATCCTTTCTTGCTAGAGGACGGTGGTTTGCTTTTGCTGTTAGTGCTGGCTTACTGTTTTTTTTTTTTTATGTGATGAAGACTTCTCAGTGGTCAGCAAAATGCAAGCTGATTTGTTTTGAAATGTTTGAAGTTGGCTGCCTTGTGACCTTGCGAGATCTCGGTTTACAAACCTGGGATGACTCAAGTCTTGGGGGCTTTCAGCAGGACGTATGATTAGGTTGGATTTATCTTTCAAGATATGGCTAGCAGAACTAAATACTGTGAGTTACTGGTGAAGCTTGTTCAGGCTCAAACCTCTTGTTGGACGAGCCTCACTGTTGATGTGAGCAGTAGGTCCATCCGAAATTTTGTCCATGGAGCTTAGTATGTTTTATGCTTATTGGTCTTTCTGCTCTTTGAGAGCTGTGTGAGGTAACACCAAGCTGAGTACTAGTGTAGGGGTTTTTTAGTTAAGCAATAGGATTTATATCACGTTTAGTTGCATGAATATGTGTGGTGTTTCCTAAAGAAGGATATTTTAGGTTGACCTAGACAGATCCATCCCTTATTTGCTTGCAGAGGAAAAACGGAGAGGTTCTCAAACAAGCATATATAAGAAATATCTGGAAATGCTGCAAGAACGGTAGGGCATGAAGTGAGCAAATAGCGTTGAAGCAACCTTTCTTTTGAATAAGCTTAACATAAAGCTAATGGCAAATAGCTCAGATATAAGCATGCATAACTAAATAAATATTTGAAAGCCACATGGGCAGTGTCCCTTGGAACAGATCTGGCTTTCTTATGATAAACTTTTGAAGGCTTATTAATGCACACTGGATAAGAGTGTCCTAGGAGGAGCCTGTATGCGGATTCAGCTTTCTGTTGCCATGAACATGTGTTGTCATGAAGTCAGCTCTGTCGTGAGGTCCACCCATAGGCAGCTCCCCAGAGATCGTGGCCTGTCCGTCTGCTTGAATTACGCCTTTCTGTCTGTGCTCCGTGGAGTTGCCGAGTACAGGAGTACTCTCTTGCCCAGGTCTTGGCATGGGAAAGAAAACAGGGCAGGTAGCTGCTGAAAGGGTAAAGTGTTTTTCTGTGCCATTGTGCTTTTCTTGTCCATTTTTGCCATGGCTTTCCTGTGGTGTTGCCACTGTGCTCTTCCGTAGGGGTGAAATCTAGACATAGTATTCCATTGCACATCAGGAGCTACGCGGCTGGTTCAAGCCAAGCTGTGCAGTGCTGTTACTGCCTGGATTCAGTTCAGTTGTCCAATATATGTGTGAAGATGTGCGCCACAAATTGCATAACAGCTCCTCAATTTGCCACATGTCATCACTTCCCAAGCTCATTAAAGCAATTCTCTTAACTTAGCTTGAAATCTACCCAAATATATTGTGCCAGAAGGCTTTGTGTCTACACTTGAAAACCTTACCGGCAACGTAGGAGAACTGCATGTCAGATCAGCTTGGAAGTGTTGATAGCAACCGGTAACTGCAATAACAGCCTGTGCAGGTGCGGCTGGCCGCGGCGCAGTGATGGCAGCTCCAGAGGTGCTCCACCTCGGCACTGCGCGCAGTCTCATCATTACCAGGTTACAGGTTTCCTGGGAAGGTGTACTGACTTTTTTGTTTTTTGTAGGTTTGGGGT
>VZTL01057452.1:18131-42223 GCA_013400535.1 Scopus umbretta | reverse complement strand
CATTACCCCTCGTCCTATCACTCAATCACCCTCCTCACCACACTCTCCTTTCAGGAAGTTGTAGAGAGCAATCAGGTCTCCCCTCAGCCTCCTCTTCTCCAAACTAAACAACCCCAGTTCCCTCAGCTGCTCCTCATAAGACTTGTTCTCCAGACCCTTCACCAACTTCGTTGCCCTTCTCTGGACATGCTCCAGCACCTCAACGTCCTTCTTGTAGTGAGGGGCCCAAAACTGAACACAGTATTCAAGGCACGGCCTCACCAGCAGCACCTTTTTTTATCTTGAAAGCCACTTTCAAGATAACTATCTTGAAATTAAAAAAATCTTTCGTTTATCAAATATCCTACAAGTCTATGAGGTGCTCTATTTTTTTCATGAATATACATCTACAATATTATCTGCATATGACTTTTAATTTATTAGTATGCAAAAACTTGTGAATATTGGATTTTTACCTGTTAATTTTAATTAAAAGGCTAGAGATGTCATACGGCAAAGCATAAGAAATGTTACTCTTAAATCAGATTTTTACCAGCTAAGCTTGAATTGTGTGGCTCATTTGACAAATTTCCCTTGCTTCACTGACTTTCATTGCATCCTGTATTGTCTGAAGGGCAACTTGAAGTTCTGCAAGCCATGATTCACTGTCCTGAGAGGTCTGAGAAATTTTCTATTGACATGACTAAAGAGTGTATTAGAGCCAAGAAATCCACCAGATTTTTGATTGAATTGATAAACTTTGCAGCGACTTGATAAGTTCTCCAAGATGCAGATAGTTTTGGAGAAATGACTCAAAATTAACCACTGAATCTTTGTGAAATTATGCTCAGGTATAATTAACTAATGTGGCAGCAAGGGGAAAGATGCTTAAGAAACATTTAAATGAGTCATCATCACTTAATAGTTCCTGCATATACTTTATAAACTCCAAGCCCTATCCTTAAAAGATTCCTGCAAGAGAGGTCTGCTTTTTATGGTTTTGACTGACTTAGATGTAGCTTCAAAATAATCTAGTTATAGGTAAGTTTTAGTGCCAATGATAATTCACTGGTTCTTTTGCCCATGCAGTATCCTCCTATATAAGGGCATGAAACTTGCTATTCCATAAGACATATCTTTGCTCAATGTCTGAGGAGCACTTAAAGAATAATTACTTTTTAGAAATACAAAACATATCTAACGTTATATGAAAGACAAGTTGTGCTGCATAACCAGTTGAAGTTCATTTATGGTTATGACAGGAGTTTTTAAGTAATAGTTTCTGAAATACAGAGTGTGAGGGAAGGATGCCCTCAGTCTTTCATGTGAGTCTAGTGAATATCACATTATATTAAAAAAGCATATTTTAGTACTGCTTGAATTCAGATATATAGGAGAAATAATTCCTTTTAATCTTTTGACCTAGAGGTCAGCAAATGGTTCTTAATTTCTGTGGAAAACTTTGGTATTTTAGTGAACTATGTTAGTCAAAACCCTGAAATATTTTGGCCAGGAAATATTTCTTAGTGGTTCTAGTTACTGTATTATTCAGGTCCCCTTGTTCCCAGTCAGACTACATCTTCCCTCATGCATCATCATTCCTCAATGAAGCCAAAATGACAGATTTCCTTCTCCTCACATAAAGTTTGTGTTCTTCAAAACCCTTCTTTATTACTCCTCTTTGTTCTCAGAACATACTAGCAACTGCCTAAGCGAATATAACTTTTGTTTTATAATTGACAAATAATTACGCAGTTCCTATGTGTACCTCCTAGTTTTCCATTTTCTGCTACTGGGCTCAAGTGCTGTCTTTGGAGGACAGGCTACTTACCTGTAGCCTGACCAGTAATTATTTATTTTTGTCCTTTGGCCCAACTCCTTTCCTTATTACTCTGCTTAGCCCAACCTTGCTTTTCCAATACCCAAGACATATCTCATTTATTCCAGTTGTTTCTTTTATGTTTACCCATGCTTTTACAGTCCATCAAAGAACAGCCTTTCGATTTACTTATCCAATAAAAATATATATCAATAAGTCATATCCAAAGCTTTGTGAAATTGCATAAAAATAGAACACATGTATCTGAGAGACAGCTGGTTGATAGGACAAAATTCATTGCCTTGGCACATAGGAGAAAACATTACAAGGGACATGATTTTACTAATTTGTAGCTTTGTTAATTTAGCCCACCTGGGAATTGTTCTCAGGACAACTCAAGAAGAGCAATTCAGCTTTTTCTTCTGTTAGAATCATCTTCCTATTAGAACTTAATTCCTATATTTGAAAGGCTGAACCAGACCTTGCATCAACCAAGTCCTTTCTCCAGGTTCTTAAGGAGATTCCTTCCTCATATCTCTCCTTCAGTGTCAGTGTATAAAGTAAAAAATGTAAGTAGAAAAGTGAGAGGTAATGCCACCTTATGTAGCCTTGGGCACCTGACACATGGTAGTGTCTCATCCTATCCCAGGAAAGATTCCTAGATAATCTGCAAATCTTTCCTTGAGGCTGGGCATATAGATATATTGCAAAGCAGGAGAGATCTACTCTATCATCTTTGAAAAATCTGCCTGTAGAATACTGCACTTCTCAGTCACCATGGACTGCCACCATGGCTAGAGGACTTAATGCTCAAACCATACTTGACATACTCATGCAGACTGATAGCTCACTCACTGCACATTTCAAAGACCCATTTTTTAATGGAAGGATACCTTGCTGTGTCACATACTAACTCCAGAATGGCAAAGGAAATGCAGATTGGTCTCTTGTCTGCAGTGGCAAGTTAGGAGACAACTGCTTTACCAAATCCCAAAGAATTTCTTCAGCAATGGACTACTGTGATCTTCCACAGGGATGGAAAATGTCACTTGTCCATCTAATATCCTCTGAAATAAAATCCTGAAAAATTGATAGGCAAGTGGAGAAAAGTGATGAGTGCAAAAATTATTTACTACAATTAGTATTGATGTAAGTGTTTGAAGAACTGGACAAATCATTTTGCAGGTTGTCTCAAGCTCAAAACTGAATGAAGTCCCTCTATCACCCAACAGATGCCCTGAATGTAAAAGATGTGTATCATCCATCATCTAAAAGCAGGCAGGGACCACAGCCCGCAGACTAAGAAATGCTCTGGAGTTTCTGTGGTGAATACCGTTTAACCACCTCTTACCCCAAAATCAAGGTGTTTACTGGCATCCAGCCACATATTGCCATTTCCTATCATACTTCTGAGTGGTGCAGAGAGAGATAACAACTGCAGCATTTCTTAAGGACTCTGTCTCTTCATTTTGATAACTTTTGTTGGGGAACTTGATATAGACTTTGCCACAGCATGTATTTTAGAGTAGATAAGGAAAATTGTTCAACCTTTTCCATATCACCCTATGTCTCCATTTTCCCTGTTGTCAGTGGAAGTGGTGGTGTGGCTTTCTGCCCCCTCCCTCTCCAGTGGAGAGATTGCTTTCACCTACAAGCTGAGTAGAGGGCACACTGCACTCTGCCTCTACCCCTTGCACCCCCCATCTCCTGTATCTCTATGGACTGAAAACAAGGCAGATGCTGTAAAAGATCTTATTGCACTTCAGACCTTGCTGTGTCTGACTTTTACCTTACACTGTCAAAATGCTGAGTTCTCACAATTATTCCCTTCTAAACAATTACAGTGTAAGTTATCAGTTCATGTGAAGAGTGACAGACATTGTATAAGGTAGAGCTGCTATGATGATAATGAGCAAGGCTGCAGAGAAGTCAATTACATAAGACCAGCAGAGCTCAAAGACCCAATTCATTAGTGTTTTTCTAACCTCCAAATAACCATTTCAGGTTCATCCCTAGGGGCTGTGATATGTATGAGAGACATTAAAGATAATGCCTCAGGCCCTCTGATATCCTTGACAGCAAGAGGAGGTAGATCTTTTCACTCACTTGGTTCCACTCCTTTTCTTTCTGGCATCCTTTCTGTGGTAGTGCTTCACAGCAGACCATGGTCTTTAGAATAGCAAATACAATTTTTCCTATGTTGCTTAGGAAATGCTGAATAAGGAACCGCTCACAGTACCCCTAACAAGGCACTGTTCACTCAATGAAGAATTGTAAAAATAAAAGTATTATAAAATTTTATATTCAGATGTTCAATAAGGAGGAATATTGACCAAGGAAACAAAAAATCTGCAATGAGTAAAACCAAATATCAAGGTCCAACCTTCCTCCAGGTATGATTACATTGAAATTAACTGATTTTACCAGACTTAATTTGATTGTAATGCTCAGAGAAATGCAAGGCATTTAACAGCACAGAGTGATCTGACAGCACTTTCTTTAAAGCTAGCAAAAATAGTAAAACATTTGCAATAGCAACATTGCATTAGCTCATTATTTACCTAAGTATTTTGCCAAGAATTTGGCAGGGATGGAGATTAGAAAGAGATGGCAGGGCCATATGAATGCTAAAGGGAAATTATCGTAGCTTAAATGAAAAAAAAAATATGTTTATGGCAGATTTGAAGGCAGAACCACTCCTGGGGTAAGAAGAAGACAGTAATGATGGGGCTCAAACACAAATGGCAATCATGGTCATGCAGTTGTGGAAATATTTTCTCTGAGGAAGGTACTGAAATCTGGACAGTTTCTTGAATCTTCCCTCTTCTTGTTCTGCTTCCCTCTTCACTCTCAAAAGGTATCAATTTTTTAATATGGGAACTACTTGCAATACACACGCAGCTAATTACAGAAGATGGGAATCCATGGAAGTACTGATTGCAATAGGTAGAGGCATTTAGCATTGCACATTGTCATGCAGAGGTAGCTGAACTAGCTCTTTTCAAACCACTTGTGTATCAGAAGCTGTCTTTTTGATGCTCCTCTTGAGCTAAAAGCACAGGCACTTTACACCTAGCTGTGACAGTGAAATGGAGCACCTGATTGTGGGAGTGTTTCTAGTCCATCTCAGTGCAAAGTGAAACAGGGTCATTAATACCCGTCAAAAGAAATGAACAGAGCTCTTACAGAAATGAATGCAGGACTGCATACAAGAAGTCCAAGTGCAAGGTCCAGTACCTGGGCCAGATCATTCCCCAGAATCAGTACAAACGGTGACAATTTGATTGAGAGCAGCCCTGCAGAGAAGGACTTGAGGATTATGGTGGGTTTAAAACTGAACATGAGGTGGCAATGTGTGCTTGCAGCCCAGAAAGCCAAGCATATCCTGGGCTGCATCAAAAGAAGGGTGGCTAACAGGTTGAGGGAGATGATTCTGCCCCTCTCTTCTGCTTTCATGAGACCCCACCTGGAGTACTGCATCCAGCTCTGGGGTCCCCAGTACAGTAAAGATAAGGACCTGTTAGAGTGTGTCCAGGGGAGGGCCATGAAAATGATGAAAGGGCTGGAATGCCTCTCCTATGAAGAAAGGTTGAGGGAGTTGGGGTTGTTCAGCCTGGAGAAGAGAAGGCTCCAGGGAGACATTATTGTGGCCTTTCAATATATAAAGAGGGCATGGAGAGAGACTTTTTACCAGGGCCTGTAGTGACAGGAAATGGGGCAATAGTTTTAAACTGAAAAAGTGTAGATTTATACTAGATGTACAAAAGAAAATTTTTACAATAGGGTGGTGGTGAGGTACTGGAACAGGTTGCCCAGACAAGCTGTGGATGCCCCATCTCTGGAAGTGTTAAAAGTCAGACTGGGGCTTTGAGCAACCTGATCTAGTGCAAGATGTCCCTGTCTATGGCAGAGGAGTTGGACTATATGATCTCTGAAGGTCTTTTCCAACCCGAACCCATTTTACAATTCTATGATTCTTTGACTGTGTCCTTATATTTACTGCTTTTTGGCTGAGTTATCAGAACTCAAGAACTGCACTAATGTACTTGCTTTTTGTTGTTGAGCTGGCTTGAAGAAATATACCTGGGTATTTCCATATAATATTCTGCACGGACACATCCAAAGTTTAGCTCATAAGGGTCTGAGCACATGGAAAAACAGCAATATGATACTAATATCAATCCTGTTTAGTCAGCTAGTAATTCTCGTACTAAATCTAAAACACAGCACTTTGCCAGCTACTACTGATTTTGGTAAGGTTTGAAATGGGTCCTATATGAATATTTATAATAGGACTATGATTCTGAAATAGCAAAAAAATATGCTTTTATTGCATGACAAATACATATAACCTCCTCTGATAGATATAGCTAAAAAAAAGAAAACTAAAGGGTGTTTCCTTACATATGAAATTCCATAATACATATGCTATAGTGCTACATTATTTATTTATGATGGAATCAAAGCATCCAGTATCACATAATAGATTAGAAAGTCTTTGACAGACCTCAGAGAGCTGAGGTTAATGCAGGGAACTGTATTATGACCTTTAGTATTTAAGCTCTTGTGATTATTTTAAAAGAGTGGTTACATTTGATATTGATCAAATTTGTCAGTTACATCAAAATAAGGGTATCAGCAAATAGACAGAAGAAAGTTAAACTGCAAGGAGTCTTAAATAGGTCACAAGAGTACAATGCAAGAACATGACATACATTTTTGTAAAATACTGAGGAGGGAACAAATACCATCAAAAATTAGAAGATGGATACCCTGAAACCAGCAGGGAACACCTGGAGATCATAAAAAAACCTCCCACACCCTAAATACAAGACAGATGTTCTGGATCATATGTAGAACATGGGAGGAAATAGTGTAGCTTTCATAACACTGGTGAGTCAGTACGTGGAATAAATCATGAGCTTTTGGTTCTATTACATAGGAAAGACTGGTGAAACCGATAAAAGATAAAAATGTTAAGCAAAATGTTTTTAGAGACAGTTAAGTCAGACTTCTGATGTAACATATTTAAAAAAGCTCTAGTGATGTGAGTGCTTACTTCCCAATGGCTTTAGGACCGATACATGGGTCAAATGCAGATCTTGATTCCATAAAACATTATATCACAGACTTAATTTTCAACATGTGCTTAAGCAGAGCTCTTTTCTTTAGGCATTGATTTATTCTCCAAAGTACTGGGAAAATATGGAATTTAAGCATACAGGACAATTTTCACACTGACAGATCTTGCTAAATTACAATCTATTAAGAGGCAGAAAAAGAGCAACATGAAGGAAATCCTCATGCAATGGGAGGTATATGGAATAATTGACACATGGGAAATACTAAATACCCTATTTGTTTTTGTACTGGTTTCAGCTGGGATAGAATCATTTTTCTTCCTAGTAGCTGGCATAGTGCTGTGTTTTGGATTTAGTATGAGAATAATGCTGATAACACACTCATGTTTTAGTTTTTGCTAGGTAGTGCTTACACTAGTCAAGGACTTTTTCTTTCAGCTTCTCATGCCCTGACAGGTGCTCAAGAAACTGGGAGTGGGCACAGCCAAGATAGTTGATTCAAACTGGCCAAAGGGCCATATGACATCATGCTCAGTATATAAACTGGGTGGAGTTGGCCGGGGGGCAGTGATCGCTGCTTGGGGACTGGCTGGGCATCGGTCAGCGGGTGGTGAGCGGTTGTATCACTTGTTTTATTTTTCCTTCCCTGGGTTTTGTTTCTTTCTCTCTCATTGTTCTCCTTTTCACTACAATTTTTATTACTATTACTGTTGCTGTTATTATTATTATTTTATTTAAATTATTAAACTGTTCTTATCTCAACCCACGAGTTTTCTTACTTTTACCCTTCCGAGTCTCTCCCTGTCCCAACAGGGAGGGGGTGGGAGGGTGAGTGAGTGGCTGTGTGGTGTTTGGTTGCCAACAGGGGCTAAACCACAACAGTTTTAATTTGTTTTGGTGTAAATAATGACTCAAAATGAAAGGACTTTTCAGTACATCTTAAAATGTGTTGCACTGCTTCTTGGACTAGATCCTTGCAAGGATCTAAATCCCTAGGCGAGAACTGAACAAGTGGGAAAACTGCTCTACCACTGATATTTCCATTTGCATTTGATTCATTGAAAATTCTTGAGAAATAGAGAATTTTGTTTCTGATTCTATTAAAAATCTGCCTGCCTTTTATCTTCTTTTTTCACCTTCATTTTCTTTTACCTTCTGATTTTTTATAACGCAGTGGATATATCTAGGATGGCTGAGGAGTTGGGAAAATTTGGCATCTGCAGGATAGTTATGAGGAGCTGCTCACTGTGTATTCTGCCAGTCTCATACTGGGGAGCAAAAATGTTTCAACTTTTGCTACTGTGTTTGCACAGTCCTTAAGGTCTGTCTAGCAGGAAGGACAATGCGGCTTGTGAAATCAAAAAGATGCAATATTTTCCACCTATAGACAGAATTAGCAGCAATAAAATATTTGCTACAAGGAGAGTATAAACAAATCTTGTCTCAGTGTTGGAACTTATGAAAACATTCCTGTGTGGAGGTGAAATTAAGAACAAATAATTAATGACCTCAGCTAAGCACAGAGGCTGAGAATGGCAGATATTGAGTGCATAGCACAGCTTGGAGGCACTGGCTTTAAATCACCTCCTATACATTGCTTCTCCTCCTGGCTGTGTGAAATGCTGTTTGATACGTTTCTGTAGGCATCTCGAACCTGTGCTGATGTGAGCTTCCCAAAGGGGTCTTTTGACACAGCCAATTATTCCAGGCTACATCCCTTATTTCTTGCCTCAGCACTCTTACCCTGCCTATATTCATCTATACTTCACTGTGATCCTTTCCAAAGGATTTCTTTCTGGGGCCGTGAATCTGGTGATAGCTACTTTATCGTTCAGTAAGATCTGACACTGGCTTTCTGCAAATACTCAAAATTATGAGCCAAAGACATTGGCTAGATTCTCTTTGAGTTCAGAGGTCATGGGAGAGGTATCCCCAGCTGACTTACAAAATGAGCCTTTTCAATTTATAATCACAAAAGTGAGGTGTACTGATTCAGTCCTTGAGAGACCTTACCATTTGCTAAGATCTTGAAAGTCTAATGGGAGAAGCTGCAAATGTCAGCCTTGTAAATAGTCTTTTTGCTTTTATAGGTGAAAAGGGAAAATTCACCTCAAACATCACCTGCAGTTTGAGAGGTGCAAAAGAAATTTGAACTAAATCTCAATGACTATGTGAAGATATTTTTGTTGATCCTGAAACAAGCTGAATTTTACTTCATGTTACAATTCAAAGTGTGCTGGTATTGGCTAGAATAGAATTAATTTTATTTGTAGTAGCTAGTATGGGGCTTTGTTTTGGATTTGTGCTGGAAACAGTGTTGATAATTCAAGGACTTTTTGTTATTGCTGAGCAGTGCTTACACAGAGTCAAGGACTTTTCTGCTTCTCACACCACCCCATCAGCAAGTAGGCTGGGAGTACACAAGAAGTTGGAAAAGACACAGCCAGGATAGCTGACCCCAACAGACCAAAGGGATATTCCACACCCTATGACGTCATGCTCAGAACATGGGGGAAGATACGGAAGGGGGAGACATTCGGTGTGATGGCATTTGTCTTCCCAAGAAACTGTTATGTACGATGGAGCCCTGGTTTCCTGGAGATGGCTGAACACCTGCCTGCTGATGAGCAGCAGTGAATGAATCCCTTGTTTTGCTTTGCTTGTGCATGCGACTTTTGCTTTACCTATTAAACTGTCTTTATTTCAGTCCACAAATTTTCTCTTTTACTCTTCTGATTCTCTCCCCTATCCCACCGCGGGGGGTGGGGGTGGGGGGCAGTGATCAAGCAGCTGTGTGGTGTTTAGTTGCCAGCTGGGGTTAAACCACAACCTCTCTGTGTACAATAAAGTAGTGTCTTCAAAGACAGTAATAATGACAGGAGTAGGCAGGCCTGCAATGACATGTCCTGCATGTCCTCACCATAGACAAACTATTTCCAAGACAGAAGAAAACTCCCTTTTGCAGAAGTCATTAACAAGTCCAGTTCTTGTTTTAATAGATGCGCCTCCCTCCCACTTATCTTTACTTTTTGCACTCCTTTTAAATATGTTAAATATCCAAATACATTATCAGGCAGAGAAGGATATTACATGAGTGCTGATTTTTAATCTGTGATAAATACATTATGTATAATAGCTTCCTTTTAATATTTCATAATCATTTTCATTTAATAATTGATCTGAATCTAATTTGTAATGCTCATTACTCATATGAATTGAAAATGTTTTTCATCTCACGCTATAGTTCCAGCACAGGCAAAGACCAGAGCTGCAACTGCTGCTTACGTTGTGTTAATCAGGAGCTGGAGCCTGGAGAGCAGCACAGGTGCAGAGCGAGAAACATGTCCCTTCCCTGGGAATACTTAAGGACAGAAATTGCTTCTACTGAGTGGCGCTCCAACGCATGCTGAGTGCATGTCAGCAAAGTGAAGGGCATGTCTCATGCTGCCTGCTCAATTGCGCTGTCACTGCCAGCTCAAGCATGTCTTTTGCTGTGTTGACATGCATGAAAAATTGCAGAGAAAGCTCTGACTACTAATACTTTCTTCCTGCATCCCAGCTTTCAGCGGCAGTAAAATAGAGTTAAGCCTGAGGAAAGAGTTACTGTCATGAATGTTTGTTAGATATGCAGTATTTTTGCCACGTACGTGCAGATGATCTCTCATGGAATAACCCTGCTCATATTTTATTAGAGTCCTGCAAGTGATGCTTTTCCTATCCAATTTATTGTAATATTTAGCCCTTAAGAAGTCAAAGGATTTTTTTTCTTACATTGCAATATTATGACGTGTCAACAAAGTGTTAGTACCTCTAAAGGTCTGTGGGTTGAACTGTAGTCGACTGTAGTCAATTTTTTTTGCTGCAACATCTTTCTACAGCACAAAATATGCCATACTGTTTGGACCATCATAAAGAATTCTTTGGACACAGCAATTGAATTATCCAGACAGGCAAAACCAGGAAAACAAACAATTAGTCATATAACAAGCAAATATTTGTGGAAGTATTTTAAGTTGTAGAAACTACGAAATAAAAAATGTGGGAAAACATGTTTTAACAGCTGTGAAGTCATGGTCTTACAGGACAAGTGTGGAACTTTCCAACACTCAGGGAGTGTCAACAGAACTCTTGCAATCTACAATACTCAAACACTAGGTCACAATAAGTATGAAAGAAAACCCAAGGAAAGGTGACATCTCAAGACTAAGATTAAAATTCCTACTGTAACAGACAGACAGAGAGACAGGCAGGCTGACAGATGCTGCCAGACACAGCTTGCTGCACCTGTATTAGGTACTGAATAGGACTGCCTCCCTTCCTCAGCATCCATTACAACTCTTGAAATGCCTCAGATCTCACCTAGAGATACTTGAGGTGAAGCCTCCTCTAAAAAACAAACTACATGTGAAACTATGTAAAGTTTTGGCTGTTTTTTTTCTAATTACATTCTTGTTTGTATCTGTTACAGGGATCCTTTTTTTGTCCAAATTCAGTCTTTTAAATTTATTTTTTCTTCAACTACAAGTTCTTTGGAGCAGGAATTGGTTCTTCACATGTGAAGGTAAAACACCACAGGCATTAAGTCCCAGAGTTTTGAGGGAGGCTTATTGCATCATCAATACATCCATTTTGAAGCACATACATCCATCTGTCATGTAAAATTTAAAAACAAGTACTTTGGTACTTTCCCTTCTTCAGTGGGGAAAGACTCTGCTGGGATATGGAAAGGAAAGAAATGTTTGTTGAAACAGCAAAACTCTGGTCTTCCTGCCTCCTCCTCCTGCTCTGCGTCAGGGCCAAAGCCCTTCTGAGCAAACTTGTATTACCCACACAAGTACGGCATATACATGAAAACAAAATAATTTTCAGAATGGGATAACATGCATGTTTCCTTCCAGCACCAAAAATTAGCAATCAGGACCAACAGTGTTTGGTCTAAGCAGTACTGGCAGTACTTGCATTTTTAAAAAGACTGAGCCATGTTCCTCCCCAGGAATTTCCTTTTTCTGTCTTGATCTCCTGCTTTCATTTGGTGCTAGTAACCCTGTGTAGCAATTGTATTATTTACATATAAAACACAAAGAAAATTCTTGCTGTACTTTAGATTGTCTGACAGTGTAATCAGCCCTGGCCTGAGCTAGGAGTGTGACCAGCTCATGAATCCTCTGTCATGAGCCCTGGCCTGGGCATCTCCATTAGATCTCCCAAAACAGCTGAGAGAGAGAGATCTGAAAATGGGGCTGGGTATTCACTGGGATTTAAGTGCCAAAGATGACAGTAATGTTTCACGGGACTTCCAAAATACCCTGGCTCTAAAAGTCTGTTGCTGGTCCATCTCTTTTTTTTAAGCATGCTCCTGACCTGGGTTGTGTGTTTGGGTTGCTACTGTAAAACTCAGAAGGAGAACAACCTCCAATCCTGAACATGCATACATGAATCCCACTGTTTCTGTGTGCAGCGCACAGAATTTCCAGATGGCTTTGATGCATACTTAATGTTTATTATGTTCTCTAAAATAATTTTATTGTGTTTAACAAATTATTAGTGAGTGTCTAAAAAAAGAGAGGAAACAAATAAACGCACAACCAAAATGTTTCAAAAACCTAAGTAATTGTTTGTAATTGCTATTCAGGGATATTTGTTTTCACCTGTGGTAAAATATTTTTGTTGTGTGCTCTCCAATAAGTATTTTGGAAAGAAACACCAGAACAAGGTGTTCCTACTCAATGTCTGAACTCCTGGCACAAAGGGAATAGGCAGTGCGAAGTCCTTAAAAATAGAGGAGGCAAAAAAGGTTCACCAGCCTGCCAGAATGCGTGCACTCAAACCAGTTTGCTAAAGCTGATCTTTTCCCAGTAAGCCTGTCTTTATTTATTTTTGAGATCTGCCTGTTGATATATAGTAAAAGATCTCCAAAGAACATAAGTGCTCTATTCATAACATTTTCTGTTGACTTCAGAGAGAGGCAGCAGCTATCAGCCCCTAATTGGCAGAAGGTCTCAGTTTTTTAGCATTCCGCATACAGTACCATGCCTTCATACAGCAGTTGCTCCACTGAAAGTAAACTTGTAGGAGATGCTGTGAATATTGGATTAAATTATTTAGGATCTTTAACTTCATTGCAACTCAGTAGGAATTATGTTCTCACCACTTACCACCAAAGTTAGCCAGGCATTTGTCTAACTCCTGTGAATTTCAGTAGAACTTACTCATGAAGTCTTTTTGGAGGGCTGGATCTGAAGTCTTGCAGTGCAGCATCTAAAAATCTGTGTTTAAGTGTGTAAGTCACCCAAGAAGAAAATATTTGTAAGACTTATGGACCTTTAGTCTTTCTACTCCTGATCTCCAAATGTTGTGGTAACCTGTGAAACTACGAATATCTGCTGAAAAAAAAAGCGGACAAAACAATTTGCTTTGTGTCATGGTTTAAACCCCAGCTGGCAACTAAGCACCACACAGCTGCTTGATCACTGCCCCCCCCGGTGGGATGGGAGAGGGAATCAGAAGAGTAAAAGAGAAAATTTGTGGACTGAAATAAAGACAGTTTAATAGGTAAAGCAAAAGCCATGCACGCAAGCAAAGCAAAACAAGGAATTAATTCACTGCTTCCCATCAGCAGGCAGGTGTTCAGCCTACTTGCTGGTGGGGTGGTGTGAGAAGAAGAAAAGTCCTTGACTCTGTGTAAGCACTGCTCAGCAATAACAAAAAGTCCTTGAATTATCAACACTGTTTCCAGCACAAATCCAAAACAAAGCCCCATGCTAGCTACTATAAAGAAAATTAACTATCTCAGCCAAAACCTAGTACAGAGGGGAAGAAGAATTTTGATTTAACATGTAGCCCTGTCAGTTTTGTGAATGTTTTTGTACTAACAAAATGAAGTTGCTGGTCAGCTGGGGGTTTGTCATAACAGAAAGTACAAGCAATAGAGTCACTTGTTCCCTGAGCTTCTTCTAAAGCCCTGCTGTGCTGAGATATTTTGCTTTTGCATCTGAATAGCCAGTGGTGTAGCTTTCTCTCCGTGTTTGATGTGCAGAGGACATGATACTGCTACAAAACTTCATTAAATTCACCTCAGGTTAGAGATGGTTGAAAAAAAGAGGAATCATTGATAAAGCAGTTCTCACATCAGAAAATACTGATTTCATGGAAATGAGACATTCTGGGGAGATTTGCTGGTCCTTTTGAATTTTACAGTGGGAATCAGGCAGGTAAACTGGCCAAAGGGCAGGATGACTGGTTCTCCTTGGGACCCCTGTGCATTCTGACTATTAGGTGGTGAGGCAACATTTGTCTTACCTGACACTGGCATTCCACTTTCCTCCTGGGCTGGAGGTGTCCTATCCTCAAAGCTGGGATGCAGTTGTCCCAGCATGACAGCACCAAGGAGGACACACTGGCTTCTGTGTCCTGCTGGCTGAGCCCAGGAGGAGTCACCAGGGAGAAGGGGCAGGTGGAGAAGAGGCAATGGGGGACAAGGTCCCAGGGCACTGCAGCCTGTCCAGGAAGATAGGTGGGAGGCCAGCAGCTCGCTCATGTGCTGTGACAGGGGCAGAAAGGGAGCAGAAATCTGAGCTGCAGCGAGAGGCCACTGGCTGTTTGCACCGTGCAGTGGGGTGCCTGGGGTGGGCAGAAAACCCTTTGGATGGATGGAGGGGAAAATTATATTTAGCTTCAAGAAAACCAAGATGTCCAGCAACCTGTCCTCTGAGGTCATTTCCATATTTCAAAAAAAAAAAAAATGTTGGGAAGTCAGTACATTTCAGGATTTTGCCTTTTTGTCCATACTTGGGCAGGAAGCCTAAAAATCACAAGTTGGGTTTTTTTTGGGTTTTTTGTTTTTGTTTTTTTTTCTTTTCATTCAAATGGACTTTTCCTATTTATCTCTGCTCTAATGTTAACAACTTATGTTTTGGTTTTTGTTTTTATTTTGGAGACCTCCATTACAACAACCTCTGTTGGCCAAGAAGCCATCAAATCTCTATATATTAACACATGCAGTTATTTTGATGCTTCAGGAGACAAAGCTGTATTCTGCAGAGTTACCCTGTGAGAAAGGAAACTTTTGAGGCACTTTTGTTTGTTTTTGTGGTCTATTTTTCTCTGTTCTAAAAGGAATGTCACCCTCAACCTTGAGTTCCAAGATATTATTGGTTGAAACTAAATACTTAAGAACATTATTATATAATATAAAATATTAAATAATATTCTGTTTATATATTTATAAACTGTAAGGTTACAGATTGTTGGGTAAGTAAATGATTAAACTTGTTTTGAAAAAAAAAAATCTTTCCTAGAGGTTGGAAAATTTCCTTTGAAGCCTTTTCTATCTCTTGAGTAAATATGTGCAGTTATAATTAGAGAGTTTTGTTAAACATGTATTATGTAACCAAAAACCTGGAACAACTCCAATGCCATTTCTCTCTATTGTGTAAATATGTAATTAGGCAAGATTTTTTCCAGTGCTGCTGATGATTACATTTTCCTCGGTCATGCAAGAATAGGATTTTTCTGCTCTCAGACATACCACAATCTGAGTTCTATAACAAGCCCTGATGCAGCATATTACCTTTCCACTCCCAATTACTAATTCTTTGCCCCCTATTAATTTCTTCGGGTGTCTCCTTCTTTTAAATGGGGCGAACCCCACGTGAAATCTGACATAAAATATCAGTTTAAGAGAAGATTAGGTACTCACAATGGCACTGAGCATAAGGAGGACAGTTAATGTTTTTCCATCATGTGGGGCTAGTCAGAAGGAAATAGCTCAGAAGATGGGGCTAGTCAGAAGAAAATAGCTCAGAAGACCAGATGATTCAGTTTCTGAGCATGCCACTGGTACACAACCATGTGGTGCCAGTTCACATATTCCCTCTGCTGAGAGGATGCAGGATGCAATAGGTGCTGTGGCTGTGCTTCAGGAGTGCCTGAGGAAAACAACACAGGTTGTAGCTCCTGCCTCTTGCAGCCCTTATTTATGGAGTGAAAGTTTGGTCCTGAACTCTAATAGCCCTGATGTCTAGTGAGGGGAGTTAGTCATGGATGCTGAGCTGGACAGGCTGTAGGAGGAAAACTCACCCTGACTACATCTGGCCCACTTTGCTGGAGATTATACCTTCAGACAGTGTATGCTTCCAAGGGAACTCCTTTTTCTTGCATAGACCAGAAAAGTACAGACAGTTTTGTGTAAGCTTTGTGACACTGCTGATAACATGTCCCAGAGTAGGCAAAACAGGCAAAGATGGCTGATGGGAGCATGTAGGCACAGGACAGATACCAGTTTGGTTTAGCCCTGGCATAATTTCTTTGTGATTTTGCCAAGAGCTTTCTAATACTGGATTTTCATGTTTGGAAATATTTTGAAGACGAGTGAGTAATTTTGAGGATTCACAGGGCATGGGCAGCATTTTTATTATTTCTGGCTTTGATTGTATTTCCCCAAGAAGATGTGACTGTTAACTACCGCTTTGAAAGACCTTTAACATTCAGGAGGCAGCTAGAGCTTTTTTAAAACATAATTGACATTTTAGTGAACTTCTGAAATAATTCAGCCATGTATGAGCCATTAAGGACTCAGTGGAAGGGAATCTATCACCACTCACCAGTGAAACAGAGCAGTGTCATGCTCCTACAGTGTATTTCAAATGGTCGTTCTTAGACTGGTTGTCATTCTCATTTCTGTTGCCCCATAAATAAACTACAACATTACTTTTTATGGTGAGTGCCTCTATATAATATAAAAATCAGCTCACTTCCTGAGGGTCAAGAAGTAAGAAAGCATTATATATATATTTTAAAAAGTCGAGCTGTTGTTTCAGAGAACTGCAGAAAATTAAGGTTTTTCTCTTTTGATCTTTAAAAATGAAATTATTAAACTTTCAGAGATTTGTGGTTCTTCAGATATAAAGCAACATTTTTTTCTTTAAAAGAAAATGATTCACCTCTAACCTATTACAATTTTTGGGGCATATGAAAATAATGGAGCTTAGTGAGAAAAAGTTTTATGTAAATTGGAAGACTTAAAAAAGCCAACGATAAAATTCATTAAAAGACTCTATGAAGTGATCACATGGTGAGAAATGTACTTTCAATGCCTTAAAAATGGCTCAGCTATGAAAGGACGTGTGCACGGCCCATATTTTTTAAATTGTGGAAAGTTAACATTAAGGTGTGGCAAGACGTTCTACAGGATTGAATGTTTAATTATTAATTGTATTAATAGGAAATCACTATAAATATGTTACATTAAGTATTACAAGACTGAAGTAAAGCAATAGTGAGACTGAAGAGAAAAATAGTGAAGGACAAGGACACAAAATTATTTCAACCTATCAGTGCTATTGAGGACTGAAACTCATCAGATCTTAAAGAAGAAAAGAATTTCCAACTTCAATTCACTGTTGAGGTCTGTGCATTGTCATGTACAACAGAGACAGCAATCTCAGTTACCCAGGCATTTCATTGCCTTCCAATTTAACTGTACGAGTCGTGGTTGTCATTGCGGGTATTCTTTGTCATACCAAGGAATGGTATCCTTGCTCATTGTGCAGAGATAATTCAACAGCAGACAAAAAGTTAAGTGGAGGACACAGCATGTAGAGGAGATATGCCATTACACAAGCCTATATGGCTCTAAGGCAATCTAATTTCTGTCTCTTTCTCCTTAACATGTAATAAACAAATGAGCTGTCCCAGAGCAGCTTTTTGTAATCATCAGTTTTTGGATATCAAGCACAATCTGTACTTCTTTATTTGAAGAGATGGGTTTTCAGAAAGCCGCAATTAGATAAGGTAGCTTTTTTTATTCTACAACTCCATATTCTGGCTCAGCTCTTTGGGTGACCCTATAGGTAAACCTGTACAGCAGGAGGGGGAAGTGAAGCGAAGCCAGGGCAAAAACATTACAAGCTTTGGGACTTCTCAGCTGTGCCAGCCTGCACTGTAGTGGCTGTGTCTTAGCATTTGCAGAGGAATGATGTTAAAATAATAACAATTACACAAATTAAAAGAGAAGGAGAAAGGCAAAGTGATTCACTCAACTTTCTGAGGTGCATGTTTTTGGAGCCCAAAGAAGCAGCATGTTCACATGCCTGTTCCAGGCCTTTTGGACTGAAACCCCAGGAGTATCCTTGTCCATCTGATCTGCTCTCTTCTGCTTTCTTCATAATCAGTATATTCCCACTGTCAGAGAAAGTGTGAAACTGTTAGACTAAAAAAGCTGCCCTGCACTAACTGTCTTAAGGGCTTAAGGCAGTTTTCATTACTTGAACTGAGCAATTCACCTTAAAATAACAGTGTGACGTTTCCCCAGAGAGATGAAAAACAAAACCTGATCTGTCATAACTAATAAAGGCAGAACTTTGTCAGTCAAACAGTCAGCAAAGACCTCAGGGGGAAGGGATTTAATGGGATTTATTAACATGTTGCTGTTGCCTGAACATGTGCACAATACAGCTGTTGAATTAAGAAGTGCCACAGCATTTTTGCAGAATGATGGTTTTTTGTTGTATTTTCTTATCTACTGTTAAAAATCTTAAAAAGAAGAAATCATTAATTGCACTGAAAATAAATCTGATTATTAAGAAAGGCTGAAACAATGCACATCAGATGAGCATTCAGCTAATCTTTATTCATATTTGGGATAACAACATATGTCTGATTCAAGATAGTATAGATAACTGTAGCTGATTATTGTATTCTTTCCCCTTACTGGTTCATAGTACTAAAAGGTCACTTCATAACATAACTATTTTTGCTAATACATAAAATGTGAAAATGCTTTTTTATCTGAAACAATAAATAAAGCTTAGCATAGAAATTGTTTACATAAAGGTACTTCTGCACCTTAATAACTCTGTTTTCAAATGCTTCAAAGTGCAGCAAACTCCACCAGATCTGCGTGACTTATATGACCAAAACTGATGTCAAAATTTGTCTTCTAACCCTATGGCGTAACTTTATTCATCTGAATTATTCAGGGCACACCTATGAATAAGAAACACTTTTTTCACAAGATGAAATGAGTTCATAAATGTATCTAATTATTAACCATGAAGAAATGTAATGTGCAGTATTCTATGTCATGGATAAATTACTAGGTCCCAGATAATATATTTTCACATTCCATGCCATTTAGATTTCCCCTTTTCTTTCAAAGTGTCAGAAGACTTCTGTAACAAAGCTGCAGTTCAGAATTTTCCCAGGTGTAAATATAAACCGTACACACACGTGAGATACTTCAGTCTCATGAGAAGAAATTCTTGCAGGATTTCCTGGACAGGATCAAAAACAACTGGAAATATTCAGCCATAGTAGTGGAAATCTCATGAGAACAGACTGCCTGGCACTGTTTTAAATAAACTTTGGATTGAAACTAAACTTCAGGGTGAACATCTGAACAAGTTTATTATCTCTATACATACTTCAGACTTAATCAGAAAGGTCTATAAATAGCTTCATTAGATACTACAATATAAAAAAAAATTATGTCCTGAACTTAAGAAATGTGAATCCTACAGCTGGTCCTTGTTCAGGCTAATAGTTCTATTGGATTTAATTTTAAGGATAGCCAGTCAGTGCTATGAATCAGCAAAACACATAAAATAAACTCTACCCCTTTTTAGTAAGTCACCTCTAGCCATAAGATCTTGACACACCTTGCCATTTAAAGGTCTCTATAAACATTGAATATGGGGCTGATCTGTACCCAGGTACATATACCTTACTCCTGCAAACTTCCTGGAGAATTGTAGTATGACTGTGCATGCAGGTAAAACTGAGTACTTTTGAAATGCTTGTAAATAAAAGGCTATAAATGGCCTTTTGCTAACTTCTTTTTAGAAAAAAAATAAGATATTCACAGCTTCTAATCAGCTCACAGATGTAGAAACTTAGAGAATATAAAAGAAAATAATTTCTTACTATGTTCTCTCTTGCAGCACGAATCAGAGAAGATATATTTCTCCATCAGGAAGAGCTTTGGGCTTCTGTAGGTGTTTACAGGAGGGAGGTGTCAGGGTTTTTCTCTCCCTGCCATATCTCTGAGACTCTGCTACATCTGGTGGCAGCACCTGCCCCTGATTCAGGGACCTGGGGTGGGCACCACCTCACTGCTGGATGCACTGGCAACACACCTGGTGAACAGATCCTGTAACTTTGAAAGAGGGTAGCAGATGGTAGTGCACTCTGCTGCCCAAACAGGAGCCATTATAACATCAAATGTATCTCCAGCTCTCCTGGCCATGAAATAGCCCTGGCTTTATCCACAAAATATAGCTCTCATTCTGCTGTTTGTAATTTCCAAAAAGTCAGTGCAATAATAAGTTGCTGCCATTCACTTGTTAGGATTAAACCTCATGTCCAGAGGAGGCTTTGCTGGGCAGGGTGGCTGCCTGGGGTGCCCAGCCCCACCATGGCTGGGACTGGCTGTCCATACGGATACAGGCTCCAACCTGAAGCCTGATGTTTCAAGTTGCCCTCCAGGCTGGCACAACCTACTTAGTAGATTGCTTCTGGCACCTTTATATTCCACAAGGACACTGAAACCATGTAACTAGAAGGAAATTCAAGTCTAAGGAGATGAAATTCCCAGAAGCTGGCACACAGAGTGGAACTCACAGGAGGTAAAAAATAGTTCTGTCTTCTGCCATTACCAGCACTTAGTACAAGCCACATTTTTTTTTCAACTGATCTTTCCTTCAATGCTAAAATACATTCTACACACACCACATCATCCTGTCACATTGCCATTCACCCACACAAACCTTAACAGGGACAAGCCCTTCACCCCAAGCAAAAGCCTATAAATTAACTGAAAAGCTATTCAAATAAACTAGGAAAGGAGATGAACAGAGGCACTGATCTTGTCATTTCTGTTGTGAACTGGTGGGGTGCTGCTCACGTTTGCAGTCTCCATTGTACAGATTTTGGGATTTTATTGCCCTCCAAGACAATGCTGTTGATCAGAGTTATGGAAAATATATGAATTTTAATCACATGAAAATACTCTGGAAAAGGATAAAAACTGGAACGCTGTTTCCAAAAAAACAAGTTCCAGAATAATGAGGTAAATTTACATCTGTAATTAAATGTAGACAATGTGGTCTCAGGAGAAAACCCAAAAAGTTTATATTCCTTATAAAGATCATCCGAAAGTTGATGAGAGAACTGAAGTATCTAACCATGGTCTGTAACAAAGGCGAATATAAACACTGTATTTTTAATGGGAACAGCACATTCAGGGTGGAAGCACAGTAGATCTTTAACGGAACAGGAAAGAAATGTACATCTGAAATAAAACACAGATGTGTTTTTGCTACAGGTGCAAAGATACGCATTAAGAGTCTTGTAGTGCATGTATTACCATGATATCAACTAATCATTAAGTAAATTATCTGATCAGTTTAAAGCCACACTTGTATTTAGTTCTAATATTTATTTCAAATTATACATACTAATCAGTTTATGCAAAACAGATAGTAAGTAATATATGAAAAGAAGAAAAGGCTTCTATAGAGAGATTTTTTAAAGACACTGCAGGCACTTTGTGACTCTGTTTCCCCATACTGTGAGTTTCATATGGGTTTTTCCTCTCTTTTTAAAATTTATTTTTATGCTGAAACCCAGCATAACCTAGATTTGAATAGAAGCAAATGTTTGGGCTGTAGCATTCTCCTGCCTGTTTTGCTGCCCTTTTTATCACTCTGGGGTGAGATACTGGGTGTTTTATTTCAGAAACTTATCCTCAGCACAGGACAGCTTGTATTTCTTATCTTCTCTTTGTCTTCCATTTAGGACCACAGTAATGCATTCAGATTAATTTGTAATCTTCAAAGGCAGTTTAATTTAAAAATGTATGCAAGTATCAACTGAATATTTGCATGAGATAATAAAATTACTTCTATAATCCTTCAGGACTCCATTATAGCCTACTTGTCAGTTAGGTTTTTGCTGGGGGAAATCCCCTGATGTCCCCACAGAGGATAAGGTCTTAAACTTTCAGGGCTATTCTGTTAAGTCATAAATCTTGACATCAGGAGGCACAACATGCAAAACATTTACTAACTCTACTTTTCACGTTGATCTTGATATTAATTATAAAAGTTTTCTGAGAGATTGGCTAAGAATTGATGAAAAATGAGATGGAGACCAAAGCCCGGGCAAGACATCACTCACTTGCAGCACCGTGGACTGTAGGGGTGAGGAGATGCAGGGGAGTGAGGAGAGAGTGAGAGGAGACCTGGTGAGAGCAGGGAGTCTTGTGGGCTCAAAGTGTCAGTAAGACTACTAAGACAAATGGACATTATTCACTATTAGTAAGAATTATTCAGAAACAAGCTTTTTTTTAGACTAAGTCTGTAAAGGGGGTAAGTTTGTGTGTGTGTGTTTTACTATTCTGAGACCTTTTGTACTTCAAGGGGGAATGTGTGGGACGATGAATAGCCGTGTAAGGACTTTATGACCTCCTCCTATTACAACATCACTGTAAAATTTCTTGTATTCCTATGGGAATCATGGCACATTGTACTATAATTCTGCACCCACTTTCAGGTATTTCATTCACTCTGGTGAACTTTATTCACAGGACCTAGGAAGAAAAATCCATGTGTCTCCAGCTATTTTAAATACAACATGGATAGACAGATTAGAAACATCTTTTATATGCGATGTTCTTTACGCCTTGCACATAAGCTGCTTGGAATTTTCTCCCATAATGTATGGTCCTAGGAAATAGTTGGTGCTTCGAGGGGCAAAAAACTCCAGAGAGTTCCCTGAAGTCCTGACAGCCAGGAGATGGGTAGTCCTGCAATCTCCTGCCTCCCAAGCCACCTTTCAGAGCAGGGCTCAAAGGAGAGAGCAGTCTTCACACCTGCTAAAACTCCAGGCTCCCTCACAGCCTGACAGGCTGAGCTCCTGATGTCACTAGTTCTTCTCCCCCTCTTGAACTTCTCTTCCTCCTTAAAGCAAAAGCTCTAACAGTAATAGCCCTTGAAAAGATTCACCTTTACGGTCTCTATGTGTTCACATACACTTAAACTTCTATGCAATGTAAAAAATGCCAGCAGTTAAAACCTGTCATCTGAAAGGTGAAAAAAAAAAAACCAAAAGTTTTACAATTATGTTTGTTCTGTAGAAAGAACTCACAATATTTTCTTTTTGCTGCCACATCTTAAACAAACTTCTTGGGGCTCTTAAAATTTTTTGAACTGTTGCTATAAGCAGTATTGCTTAATACATCATACATTAAGGAGCAAAACCTCATGTGAAAACACAGCCCCATTTAGATTATGCTTTCATGCATCAGAAAAAAATATTTTAAAAGCTTTTTGATCCCCTCCTGAGAATTTACATGATTCCCACATCAGTTTGCTCAGAAGTGAAATCAAAATCTCTTAAGAACAAGGCACGTTCTAATTGACATACTTAAAAATTCTTAATTGTGACTAGGAGATGGCAGTGTATTTTAAGAATATGGTTTCAAAGAAAGCATGTTTGTTTTTTTTTTTTCTTCAAGAACCATTACAATGGTTAGTTATCTCTTTGAAAACTTCAACAGTTCAACTTCTAACTTGAGTTTTTTGAGATTAAATTGTTCTGTTGCCCCAGAAGATATAAATTAATAATATTTAACTCAGCACATAGAAAAATCTCGCTGCTTGTGCGTTCTTGAATGTTTCAGAGAGCCCAGTGCATAGCAAGTTTCAAGAAAGGATTTACGTTCTTGTTTTCCATGAATAATGGTATTGGGAATAGGACCGAAAACCTCAGTCTTTTGACTTTCATAGTGTCTCCATAAGCAGTCAGAAACACACTTATTGCTGTAAGGGTAGTGATGTACAGTTTCATGGTGTTATTTTGGGCTATTTGTTAATCTGTAAAGTCAGATTTTCTTATTGCCATGGGAGGCCTCCAACTCAGATATCTTCAGTTTTGTGAAGGTCAGGCATCTTGTCTAGGACAGCCAAGAAGACCAGCCATCTTTCTCACCCTGGGGTGATTGTCAGGACAGTTCCCAATGGTGAGCCATTCCTGCCCTCCTGCTGCCGCTGTCCCTCCATGACCCAAGGGGAGCCAGCAAAACTTTCTCGGACTAGGTGCCTGGCTATCAGCAGTGAAAGTTAAATGAGATACACTTAACCCTATGAATCCAGCTTCATGGCTTCACATGGATCTACTATGAACACCTTCACAAATGTTGTCTTTTTTTTTTTTTT
>VZTL01057452.1:5068-18097 GCA_013400535.1 Scopus umbretta | reverse complement strand
AATTTGTTTCTTCATAAAGGTGTTGGTTTTAAGTAAGTGCTACATTTATTTTTTGATTCAGGCTGAAAGATAATGCCTCAGACCATTGGAAAATTATTTCTCCCTGCAGTTGTCTGACATAAACCAGAATTTCTCATGTGAAATAAGACCTTCTTCTAGTCACGATCCATGTTGCAGGATCTGTATTGGTCTCATCCAATTCCCCCAGCCTACTGGTGTCACATGACTGTACCTGTCCTGCTATATCATGAGGTGCTGTCAGAGTTAAAGATCTAATTGAAGTTGCACCAAAGTATTCACAAAGAAAATTTAAAATTACAGATGTATTACTCTGGAGTAAACACTTTCAATTTGCAAGTCCCCTAAAACATTCCTTGTACATCCCTATACAGAGATTTTAAGCCTACTGTCAATAGGTGTCTGGTTGCTTTTATTATCTTTCACAGACCTCTTAGGAGTAGTCTAGAGATTTGCCCAAAGGTCCACAGGTGGATGGTTGAAAAAATCTCTCCAGACTAAAACAGAAATTCTGTGCCCTCAGTTTCACAGTTATGCTGGAGTTTATTTTTGGTACAAGTAATTTTCAACAGCCTGAGTGAACGGAAGACTTGCTTGTGTGGAATATAGGCACAACCAAGACTAATATATGTGGCAGGTCCTAAGAGATAATGGGCTTGGTTAACATAGAAATGAAGCTATTAAATATGTTATCATAGATGAACAAGGGAAGGAGGCCATTTTGTGAATTATAAACTTCTAAACAGGTAACAGCTCACTGGAATAGATGAGAAGTTTGAGATGTTTGTTGGAAGAATACAAGAAGTGACAAATATTGTAGGCAGAATGAAAGAGACATAGTAAAGCTTGTAAGATAAATTAAATTTATTATGTGGAATAAACATCATAAATCACAGTGTTGGAAAGGACAGTAAGAGTTTCCCACCCAGGCAGATTCATTTTTCCTTTTGCATGTTTTCCTAACTTTCCTAAAGAACTTGAACAGTCATTTCAGTGCTCTGCACTGTTAGAAAGTTTTTCCACCTATTCAGTTTAATTCTTCTGTATACTATATATCTTTTTAATAACAATTTTTTTTTCTTTTTTATTCCCATACTTAAAACTAATCACACTCCTTTTCTAACCACAGCTGACTTTTATCCCCTACATGCCCCTTCAGTACTGAAAAATATCCAAGAGCCTTCTCTGCCTCTTACAAAAATTGCATTTCATGAATTCACAGAAGCTTTCTAACTCTAATTCTAAACAGAATTCTGCTTTCATCAGTTCTTTTTCACTGAAAACAAGATTTTGCTCAAGACCAGTAGCCCCAAAAGAAAGGGGAGGAAGTAATTTACAGGCTTTCAATTTATGGGAAAAATTTATAAAGAAGAACATGAAATGGATTTAGGCATCTTTTTCCAATTCCAATAAGAAAAGTCATGAAACTTATGAAACTTTGGAGGATGTATAATAAAAAATAATCCTTTGGGTATATGACCTCCTCTCACAGTTTGCATGTACTTTAATAGGAGTCAAGCACAAACTGGGATTAGGAAATAGACATATCAGATTAGAGGCTTTTAAAAATCCTTTTCCAGGAACATAAACCTCTTCCTAGCATTATCAGTTATTGCACTATATTAAATATAGTAGTTCTTACTTGAGGACTACCTGAGATTTTTGCAGGCAATTATTTGTCTTCCTTGTCATTAACACAGAAGATATTTGCCATACTAAACAAGAGGCATATGCTATACCATGGGTGTACTATATAGTTACAGTAAGAAAGCTTTACTTATTGAGTTGCCCTGGTAAACAGGACCAGGGTTATCAGTAATAACTGAGAGAATAAACAGGAGAAAAAAAGAGAGGCATCTCACAAAGAATTGCAAGAAGGTACCTTCAGTCTGCATAGGATGAAATTTAACTTACACATGTATACATAGTACTCTGAGGGTTTGTGAAGTTTTTTCTCTGTGAATTTTTCCTACCTTTTAGAAGAAGGAAAGGAAGGAAGGAAGGAAGGAAGGAAGGAAGGAAGGAAGAGAGAGAGAGAAAGAGAGAAAGAAAAAAAAAAGAATGGAAGATCACCAGCAACAGAATAAGATGTGCCAGCCATAAAGAACATAACCCAATGTCACTTACCGGGGAGAAGTGAGGGAGAAATTTTCAGGAATTGCTGGCAAATTGTTCTTCCTTAGCATGGAAAAGAAGGCTGAAGAGTATTGCCTTGAGTGATTTTTCTGTCTTAAATCTATATTAATTCCTTCCACTTTATAGGCTAGCAATGACGTATTCAGTGATTGTCCCTTAATGTGGTAAACTGTAAAGCACAATAAAAAGGAGAGCAGGATCCCAGGGACAGGCAGTCTGATTTTGGATTCTAGCTTTCAAGAGATGCTAGATAAATGTTTTTCACCCCTGAAATGGTGTCCAAAGACCCCAGGACAGTAGTCGTCTTTCAGACTCCAATGATTTAAAGTGGTAGGGATCTAGTGGCTGCTGTCCGTTAGAGCAGTGTGGATTTTGGCAATACCACATCATAATACTTTGAAGGTGATTGTTCTGTTTTGAGTTTGTTTGGTTTGTTTGTTTTTCCTTCCTAAATATGTCCAGAATAAAATGCAACTTTCTTCATATTAGTTGGGCATTTCAAAGACTCCAGTAAGGGCTCCAGCAGCCTAATCTGGTGAAGACACAGCTGGCCTTTGGGGCAAAGTTAGCACCCTCACATGCAGTACTGAGTGTGGCCTTCTCAGCATCATGTGGCTCCAGGAGGTGCCTCAGGATGAGCCCATGAATTTAGCAGAGTTAGAAGAAAGGAGGATCTCCTCACTGTCTTCATGACAAACCTCAGCTTGTGCTGCCAAACCCTGGCAAGCATTGACAGGCGGACAAGAAGTGGAGCAGACTGAGGGAAGATGACTATTTATTCACAACAACTTTCTCCAAATTTGTTTTAGTTGTGCACTGAAGAGAAAATGAGACCTTTAGAAAAAATGTTATGTAAATTGGAGTTGTGATGAAATATTTTTTCTGAAGCTGAGACATTCCAGTTCTCCATTTTCCTCTTTATGCGTCTTTGATTAGAAAGAACAGCCTGCTCCTCAGATACCTTACTGCTATAAACTTAATAGAAATCTATGTTTTGATTAAAAAATACCAGGTTTAAAAACTAAAGCATTTTTCATTTACACAAGAATATTGATGTAGGAGAACAACATGTATTAATAAGTCTACACCTCTGCAAGTGCAGGCAGCAATGGGTAGAAGTTTAAACCAGAAGCATGCACAGAGCATCACCATTACCTCTTGCAGAAAAAACATAGACCACAAGAGTTGTCCTAACTTTGCAATAAATGCACAAGCTATAAGGCAGATCCAAAACTACCCCCATAGTGGACTAGAGGCAGAGAGATGGAGAGCATGAGGACATTGCTAGAAACCAAGATCTCTGGGGCAGTTGGGATTTTTTTCCCCTGAACACGTAAGTCCCCCCAAGTGTTCTCTCCTAATGGAGGGATGCAAAAATTCTTTAACATTTCCTACCTGTCTGAACAGGGAGAACATTTCCTTCTTGATCCCAAATGCAGTGTTCAGTTTAACTTGTGTACATGAACAGCCACCACATGTTGGTCAAGCATGGTGGAGAATCAGTGCTCTGTGCTTCATATAGAGCTGTTTTTAGCAGAAAGTAGCTTCCAATACTTTATGGAAAGGTTTAAAAGGAAAAAGAAAAGCTACTTTTTGAATCATTGTGCTAGAGAAGCGGGGGAAAGAGAATGGGATGGGAAGGTGGAATGTCTTTCTGTCCTCTGGAAACAGCCAATGAGCATGGCTTAATAGAGCAAATGTGGTGACATACAGAAACTCAGGCATGGAATGTGATGATCAGGTCTGGAAAGGCCACAACAAATTAGGTGAAGATTTGGATGGTTTTAAAATGTGATGCTCTATCCATGTGCATGTCTGTCTGCTTCTGCTGTGTGTGGATCATCCTATTAGCTGAAGAGGTACCTTCCTAATAGCTGAAGAGGGCCTGCTGTGCCCTGTGACAACAATTTAGCTTCTTTTTCTCTGATGCACTGCTTATATTCAGCAGCCTTGGGCAGATTACATCTGAGGTATGGCCAATGCGATCAGATCCTTTACAGACTTCATTTGCCTCACAAGCTGGGAAGAGAAAAAAGATCAGAAGGAATGAGCATGTTTAGACTTAAGAAACAGAGAACATATTCAACCTTCTCCTGTTCAATATTTAAAAAACACAGCCACAAATTTTTTTTTTCCCAGTGTCTCACTGTAACAATAATTTTTCAGCATCTCAAGCTGAATAAAATAAGTGATGCCAAGGGAATGTCATCCATCCTTTTTATCCTGTATAGCATTTCCTCTGTTTCAGTCTTATGCCTGCTCCCAGTGTAATAAGAACAATCAGGAGCTTGAAGGGACAGACAGACAGAACATTTTAACCACTATAAATTTACCTTATAGATTCTTTCGGCCAGACCAGTCTGTAACTTTGCACATACAGATACTTTCACCTCTCCTCCCTTTTCTGGAGGACAGGCAAACAGGCACTTCTAATGAATGGTGCTTCTTGCTGAGGAGACTGAGGTTTCAAAGTACAGCCCCACCCCTCGAAAGTATCAGGTAGGCAAGGACTCACTTTGTCTAGGGTTGCTAAAAGCAACATTAACAGCAGCATGGTGGATTGTGCTCCCTCTGACAGGAGATGCAGGGCATGGACACAGGGGTCTGTGACAGCACTGACGCTTTGAAATGGAGAGACAGTAACCACATTACCTTGGCTTGTTGGCTTTTTTGAAAATCTGGGCTCTGCTTGGATAAAATATGTTTCTCTTTTAATGTCACTTGTATTTGTAAAGTTCTTTCAAGTTTTCTAATTTCTCAGATATCATTTTTCATATGATAATTTAAAAAATAAAGATGGATTTCAGGTCCTTGATATTAATGTGAAAAACAAATTACTGGTTTATGAGAAAATAGTAATTATGTTTTTCAAGTGGTTGAGCAGTGCACTTCAGTGCAATTTTGTGAAACAACACAGTAACTGAAGGCAATACTTTATTATTAAAGTTGCTACATGATGTTTTAATTTTCCTTCACAAAACCTGTGGTGTTCTGGTATTTTTTCCTTACTGTCTGATTGTGCAAAAATAAAACATTTATGCAAAGCACCTACCTAGTAGGAATCTCTGAAGAAGAAAGGACATTCCAGAGTTTGCTTTACCTGTTCAGTGTGATCTCGAAATGCTTGTACGTCATCATGAAAACACAACAAATCAAAGAATGTGAAAAACAGGTGTAAGAAAAATGTTCGGAAACTTCTGTGACTTGTCTTGAAGAGCTAGCCTTATTTTGCCTTGCACTTTTGGAACTGCTGGTACTTCATGTTGCTCTAAAATGAGAAGATCAGCTGTGGTCAGACCTCTTGGACCAAGATAAACGCTGGATACGACATGGGAGGGTATAGATGTACTTCTCATTGCAGGTGATTACCTCATCTCTCTGGACCCCACTTGCTGTCCACTACTCCATCTGTTGTTTCAGATTGTGACATGGAGATCTCTGGGAGGAAATTAGTAGAAAGCTGGCCAGTAAATAAACTTTGTTTACATAAAAGATTAAGAAAAAAAAATTGTTAGATTTGGAAGCATCTTTCTATTGAAAAATGTAATTTTTGCAGAACCACAATATAGATATTTTGATTTTTGGTTTTCAGCTTTTTAAAGGAAATACAAAACATTTAGTTGAATGTTTAATTTTCTTAAAAATAGCAATATTGATGTAAAACTGTTACCATGCTGAGTGGAAGGACCAAATCTCAGTTGAGGCCATAGGGGTTCTGCTGTGCAGAACGGTAGTGTTCCACTTTCCACCACATTTGGAAAACATGTTTTTGTTTTCTTTTTAGACAAGAGTAAAACTTCTGAATATTTGCATGAACATTTAAATAACAAGAGGATTTTTTTTTTGAAAGTTGCATAAACAAGAACATTACAATTCATGTATGACTGCAAAAAAGAATTTGTGCGTGGCAGAGTCCTCAGGAGCTGACTGACTTAGATGGTCCATTGCTCTGGATAGTATGTGACAGAAATCATGCCTAGTGGTGGTAGCATTTAATCAGATTTAAGAGACTGAAGCATGTTTTCAAGTCTGTGGATGTCATGTTATTTGATGGTTTACATGGAAAATAAATGCAATAAGCTCCAGAGATGCAGCAACTTGAAAATATATTCAAATAAATTATGAATGTAAATGTATTTCAATAAGCCATTGTGTTGAATATGCAGCAGAAGTGCTGGTTTTCATGATGAGGTACAGGTACCAATGTTGTAAACATTAATTATTAGAAGGGAAAATTGTGAAAGTAAGAATTTCTAAAGCACTTGGCATTGACCCAGGTCTACAGGCATTGAAGTTATTGGAAAATTCTTCCATTGTATTCAGTAGTTAGGCCAATACTGATTTGAAGTATCTCCTGTACTTTGATTTGTTAGAGGCAACATTTATGCATCATCAGTAAAAACACAAAGCAACTTTCAGTAAAAACCTTAATCTGAAGAAGAACACTTCTGATTTTCACATTTTACTCTTTTGATAAAGGCTGGAAAATTACACTAATTTAAAAAATTAGCAAGCTGAGCTTGTTCAAAATTAAATAAAAATAAAACCCTATTTTGTATGTGAAAATGTTCTATTAAGATTTTTCTGTTTATTTCTTCATTTTTTCACATAATCCTGTCAAGACTTTGGTCAGGGTGCACATGAAAACATGTTAATTAATAAAATATTATAGTATCCTGTAGCTCTTACATGTCGTAAAAGTTTTAGTATTTCATATGGAAAAGGTAGTCCCTGATTAAGACATATTTAGGATGGACATTTTAATTTAGAGTAGGGCTCAGGGTGGAACCAAACAAAATCTTGAATTGGTCTCAGTGTCCATGATTAAAAAAAACCCCAAAAGTACTATTTATAATTAATTAGGGCTAAGATTTGTGAAAAATACCTACAAGTTTTAGGTTGCTCTTTTTTGGCTTTTCCTGTATATACATATTTGTACAGATTGTTAAAGCTTTATAAATGAATGTGATAAGCCATGTAGACTGAGCTGATATATGTAATGTAAGCAAAAAGAGGAAAAAAACATGTAGTGACAAATGTGTGCCTTTTCCTTGGGTAATTCTTGATACCAGAACTGGACACTAGGAACTGGACATTTCGAATGGATATTAGAAAGCATTTCTTTACCAAGAAGGTGGTCAAACACTGGAACAGACTTCCTAGAGAGGTGGTCGATGCCCCAAGCCTGTCAGTGTTTAAGAGGCATTCAGAGAATACCTTTAATAACATGCTTTAACTTGGTCAGCCCTGAACTGGTCAGGCAGTTGGACTAGATAATCATTGTAAGACCCTTCCAACGGAAATATTCTGTTCTGTTCTATTCTATTCTATTCTATTCTATTCTATTCTATTCTATTCTATTCTATTCATCACAAGAGACATGTCAATTTTTCTGATGCATTAATCAAACTTCTGAACTGGTCTGTTTGGGTGTTGCTATATTGAAGATAGTATGTCTAACATACAATAAATTTTATTTTAATATTAAAAATTGTTTAACAGAGCTTATCTAAGGGTTTTGCCTCTTCAACTTTGCTAATAAATTATTTAGCACCTGAGATTTTTAAATGTTGACTATGACCATTCCAGCTGAGCCCTGAAAATAACACTTAAACTCTACAAAGCAAAACACAAAATATACAGAGAAAGTTAGCCAGGAGATCAAACAGGAAAAGAAAAATTTCTAAAGTTTTGTGGGATGGCCATTTCATGCACAATGTTCATACTAAGGGGCTATTGTACTTACTCAGCTGGACAGCTCCCTCTATTTTATATTTAAGGACAAATAAATAGGTTCCAAGGAATTTTCTAAAGAAAAAAGGATCCATAAAACAAACAAAGAGAAACTGGAAACAAAGCCTGAAGACACAGTAGTGGTCAGTAATGACATTTCAATTTTTCACAACACTGCTTGCTAAAAAAACTGGTATCATGAAAAAGTTTAATTCCAAACCATTGTTTGTGGTGTGGATGGGGTGACCTTTTCACGTCCCTCCACATGTTGCTGAGATGATCTGATTTCATTTGGCCTCAAGACCTGGCCTTTTGTGAGGCTGTCCCCACTGTGGTGCTGGGATCCCACAGGTTCCCAGGAGGAAGGAGTGCCTGCCATAGGAAAGGGCTGCCCCTGCTATGGAGAGGTGGTGCAGGTCCCCTGGCCCCCACGTCCCTGCTCTCAGCAGGGGAAGGGGAAGGTGGAAAGAAGTAAAGTGAGGCTGACCTGCTGTGGGAAGGGTACAGAGGTTTGTGCTTCTGACTGAACCAGCACATCGCTGCTTGATGCTTAGATACCATTAGTACATTTTCTCTTTTCTGGGATGCAGACTCTGCTACATCTGATCATCAGCAATGAGGTCTAGAAATGAAATTTCTCCCGATCTCTGGTGATATGAATGCTACTAAAACAGCATTTAAAGATACTACTCGTAAGACAAGGTAATTTTAGAGATTTCTCCTGCAGATACCCAGAACTGCAATGAAGCATTAATCTTTCCTCACTTCGAAGTGTTTCCTATAGGGGCTCCCAATTTTCTCATAAAGTGATTAAAAAATCCCCCTACAAAGTCTGTCAGGAAGAGCTAAGTTAGAAGCATCAGCTTCTTCTGAGAACACTTCTAGCCCAAAAGGGAAGGAACTGGCTTGGGGGAGCAGGATCCCAGCAGGATACCTCATCTCAAGTCACGATATAGGTCCTGCCTGTATGTCATAGGACAGACACAACTCTGCCTCTTTTATGCCTGAACAAGTATATCTGTGGGTACCTTAAGGTCTTCTGTACCTCAGGTGTTTCTGTACAAACAGTATTTGTACATGTGTCACATGTGTTACTCTGAGTGCCTCTATAATTCAGTTCCCCTCCAGCAGCTTCCCACCTCTCAAACATCAATCAATTTCATTCCATCCATTACTCCCTCTTGCATATAAGAAAAAAACAAATACTATCTCAGTCTTTCATTAACTTTTTAAGAGCAAAAAATGAAAAAGAATAAAATGGGGGGGTTTGTGGTTTTGCAGTTTTAGAGTGGAAAAAAAATCATTTCAATCACTCAAAAGCAGGTCATGGACCTTCCTGATGACAATTAAAAGCAAATGTTTATTCTCATTTCCTGGAGAGAATGACTTTGCCAGATAGCTGCTTCTTTCTTTGCCATGCCAGGCCAAACCCAATTTTCTTTGACTACCACACCCAGGCAACATGTCACTCAGGCCATTCCTTCAATAGCTTTTCCAAAAATCAGCAATGTCTAAGGCTATCAATGGTGGCAGCCCTGGGTTGACACAAAGAGGAGGTTACATGGGACAGGTCTGTATCACACCATGGAGCCCTGTGCAAAGGTAACTGAGATAGCCATCAGGGAAAATTGCAGTGTCCTCATGCGCACTTCAAAACACAACTCTTGTGGTCAGAATAAATAGACATACAAAAAACTTTCACCTCTCTCTTCCTTGCCTCACTCCTTTATGAAATCGGTATTGTTTTACATAACATTTAGAAATTTTATAATATGTTAATGGATAGAAAGTTTAAACTAAAATTCTAACAGTAAATGTGGCATAAAATATCTTTAATTTAAGGTATGTCTTTATTAATTTCACTCTATTATATTTTGCCAGTGAAACATTATCTAAATGGAAAAGCTCAGTTCTGTTGCTGCTTATTTGTTACAGCTCTCTCTTTAGACTCATAGAAAAATATTGAAATGCAACTGGGTTTGTTTCAAACAATATTACCTGTTACTTGTACTTGTTTGCTGGTGCTCATCTGGCCTCAGGCTAGGTCCATGAGGCATGGTGTCTCAGGGGGTCGGGGAAATGGCTGCGGCTAGCCAGGCTGAGGAGAGAAGGCAGGATCAGAGGAAGAGAAGGCCAGGTGGGAGATGTCCAGCTCTGCTGTTTCTTTTACAAGGACGGGTTTGTAGCCAGGCTCCAAAAGGGGTGACTCAGAAAACAGAAGGAGATCTGTCAGAAGCTTCAGATGTAGAAACAGCAGGTTTGGTTCTACTTCTCAAACAAGCTGTAAGTAGCTGGTTTGGACTTGGGCCTATTTTTAATTTTTTTGTTTTAGTTTTCGTTCCCTCCCCATCTCTGCCCCATCCCTGAAAATTGCAAGTGTGGAAAGCTGTGTTGGTTTTTGATCACTTTTAATTGCACAAGTCACATCTTGGTAAAATACCCATTTTTTTCTCATCTTGAACAGGTTTTTGTACCTACCCTAAGCCCCTTCCCTTGCCATCCACATTAGCTGTTTAAAAGTTTCCTCTTATTATGTGGTGTTTAGCATAATAGCAGGAGATTTTCCTGCCATGTATTACAGTACTGGAAAATGTTTAAATATTATCCACAAAGCTGAACCTTTTTATAATCACCTCTTCTGTTCTCCTTAGTACCTCAAAATAATTCTTCAGTTGAGCCAGCTAATATCCTTCTGCTTAAGTGTTTCTGAAACCGCTTCAGTTGTGTGTGCACCAAGGGAAGGTTTCCTCCGCAATTTCCTCTTCCATCCCTGTCATTCTATGTTCCAGTCCAATGGTTTTTCCATTTCTGTTTCCAGTGATCTCATTTTAAAGTTCCAAATGGCTCCTTACATTTATATCCTCTATCTATTTCTTTCATTTCCATTTCTTTAGTTTCTTTTTTCACGTCATTATTTATATTAGGATGTGCCACTATCTTTCAACTGGCAAGTTACATCCCATTTTTTCCCCCTATGGATCTGAAAGGTGTAAAGATGCACTTTGATTTCTGTAACCAATTTACTATTTTTTTTTTCAAAATTATCTTTTTTCTCCTTTTTCTGATAAAAATCAAGAATTTGCAAACAAAATTTCTCAGAAGAGCAACAGTGTGTTGACTTACTCTTCTACAGTAAAGTTTTAAACAAAACATATTCCATGGATGAAAAATTAGGTATGCACAACCCATCTTTTCTTAAATGTCAGCTTCCTAACCGAGCTTGAAATAAAAATTAATTTTTGAATGAATTCTTTTGCTATTTATGCTGTATCTTGAATGAATATGGATCAGTACCTTTAATGAATTAGTATTCAGGTTTCACTTCCAAAACTATTGGAAAGGACAATTACATCTGTCCTAGAACAGGGGAAAATGGTTACTATATTACAGTGGATATGCAAAATCTGCTTTTCAGTGAGATATCCTGAAGGCACAACAAATATTTCAAACTCTAAGGAGCCATGGCATTAACTGTTCTAAAAGTCAATTTTAACAATTAAGATCTTAGCTCAGAAAAAGATGTTAAGCAAATGCAGAAGAGTGAGCCAGGCACAGAAAAGGGAGTGCTGGGAGAGCATTTCAAAATGAGAGGACCTCAAGGGAGGAGGACAGATAAGAGCATGATGGATTGCCCACCAGCAATAATAAATCATATGTACATGTTGCATCTGTAAGAAAAGACTAACAATTATACTTGTTTCAAAACCCAAAGACCAAAGGAAATCTTGCCTCAGATTCTACATTATTGTTTATTTATTTCTATGCCTAAGTTTCAAAATTATGTCTTATTTCTTTTTTTTCCAGGTCCAGAAAACAGCCATATGCTGAAAGCAATGAGATAACTTGTTGCTTCCAGAAATGCTTGAGTTCAGAAGATCAAGCCAGGGTTGTTCTCTTCTGGGAGAACTGAAGTGCTGCAAATTGGAAAGAAATGCTGGATACTGCTGTTAATGCAAGATCATAGCTCTTGAAGCCTTACTTGTTTATGTACAAGGACTTCCCTTCTATGAAACAGTAAGATAATCAGGTTTAAATCCAGGGAACATAGGAGTTGCAAGAGTTACCTGTTATTAGTATACTTTCCACAGTATTTAACTTTGTGGACAGAGCATGAAGCATACAAAGATAGTTGCTATTCATAACTGTTCACTAAATAATAACTAAATCATTGAATAAAAATCTTCTATCTGTGAACATTTCACTGCAGTTTGTCTGTTTGTAATAGGTCATTGGTCACTTGAAACGTAAGTCCTTGTTTGGCTTCTCCAGCTGACAGAACCATTTCTGTAGTACTGCAAGTAATAAAGAGTCAAAGTTCTGCCTCAAATGGTACTCAGCACTTCTAAAATTAGTGGTCATTCAGTGCTCATAGCATTAAGCCCATTAATTCCACATCCTTCAAATGATGATGATGATGATGATGATGATGATAATAATGGTAATAATAATGAGACACTTCTCAGGTTTTGCCAAAAAAGAGATATATTTGAGCACAAAGTGATGGTAAAAGTTAATTCTGGTCTTCAGACCTCTGCTGTTGAGGTGCAGTATTATTTCCAAGCTAAGTTGCTAAAGAAAGGTAGGGGGGAATAATTTCTTCTCAAGAGCAATGCTCTGGGCCCATTTTGCCCTTCTTCTGGCACACTTTTCATTAACAGTCCTCTGGGCTCACCACTCCACATGGCTGGCAGAGAGAGGAAACAATGCCACAGCAATGCTTTCATGCTTACTGCATCTCCCTCCTTATCCCTTTTGCCCACAGGGTGGCAACTGGGGGAGACCCAGACTCTACACAATATTGCTCCTGAAACCGGGAGTGGTAATGGGAAGGGACACTCTTCCTGCTTGCAGGGGTCAAGGATTGTTAGTTGGTGAAAGAGCTTTGTAGTTATATATCACTGAAGGTGTGCAGCAGAGTATACATAACACATGGAGAATACGTTTTATAGTCATAAAATCAATCCTCAAAAAAATGCAATTCTACAGCAAATATTTATGTAAGGTGTTAATTTTGTGTACAGTGTATGTTTCTCTTTTCCTTATGTCACTCACTGAAATTTCCCCTGAGACAGAAATGCAATTTTTGGCCAGATTGACTTTGTATAAATATATCCAAATACAGAATGAAAGGTTTCTTTGTGG
>VZTL01057451.1:0-19333 GCA_013400535.1 Scopus umbretta | reverse complement strand
ATTCAGAACCCTTTCAGCCTGAGGTGTTGTCACCTTTCTTAAGCTGAAATGTGATGGACAAAATTGCAGATGACATCCAGGAAAACTCTACTTCATATGTAAAGTTTGAATTTTTTTTTTTCCCTGCTTGGCTGCAGTGGTTGTTTTTCTGATCTCTTTCTTAATTATGTGTAAAACATTTTCAGCCATTTGCCAGCAAATATGACATAATCCATTTATTTTGAAGCACTGTACTGTTCCATACAATTCAGAGAACCTCCATTTTCCAATATAACTGGCTACTTGAGAAAGGTTAGGCCAAAATTATGCAGTCTCAAATTCCATGCTGGCTTCAACAAAGTCTAACTCTAAAATAACTTACTGATGACTGTAGGACTTAGCTTAATGTTGCTGAAAGCAAAATTTGGCATTAACTGCTCTATGCCAAGTGAAACTTGTGCCAGTGAGAGGATAATGATCTCGGGTCTCTTCCAACCTAAATGATTCTATGGTAATGAAACCACCGTGTGTGTTTGCTGTGAATTTGTGATAGTTCAGAAGAAATGTCCAGTCTGATGTCATTAGATGCTGCATAAAATTAACTTTATCTTGTAGGTTTACAGAAATTATGCATTGGTTGGGCTATTAAACTGTTTGGGGGGGTGGTTTATTCTTGAAGGGAAGGGTTGATTGTATCTCCAGCATAACACTTTGGTTTTGCTTTTTTTTGTTGCTGATTCCTTGATCACGTAATACAGGAAGGTAAATGACTTGCATGTTTCTGGCTGTGTTCTGTTTCAAGGACCCTCTCTGAAGCTCTGATAATCCCTGAAAAGGCAAAACTCTTTTATTCCTGACCCTGTGACTAACTAAAGTGCTTTAGCCTTGGGCTATGCCACTTCATGGAGTGTTAGTGGAACAAACTGCATCCTGGCCATAGCCCTGGCTGGCCCTTTAACCTCTGCCTGGTTGGGTGGTGGTGGAGACCAAGTTTAGTGCAGGTGGTGAAGAGAAGGGTCTGCTAACTGCTCAGATGATGAACACAGAGGGAAAGTAGTCAGGCCCCAAATGTTCAAATTTAGCTTAACAGTGCAGTGAAGACGTGATGTGGCAAAGACTGAGCTTCCTGGAGTCACTGAAGTGCTTGGAAGTGGAGTCTGAATTAAGTATGTAAAGGTGGCATGAGTAAGTGCCCAAAGCCTGGATAGTGAGTGCAATACAATGCAAGATGTAGGCTTATCAACGTGTGAGTACAGAACAATAGCTAAAAAGACAACCCGACCCCCAAGCCTTCTCCTCCTATGGTTACCCTGCTGATTGGGTAAACCTCTTCTCTGCTGCAAAGGTGCAAGCTCTGTAGCTGTTTACCATTTTATTATTTGGAGACAGTAGCTAACCAGTAGCTAACCAATAAAAAACATTTTATTTAGTTATTTTTAATTTTCCTGCATTACCTTTTCTGTATGTTTCTTTATAATGTTAATGCAAACTGTAAAGCCAGTGCACGTGCCTTGCCTTGAAGACAGAATTGTCCTGGCCTGCACCCATCGTGTCCTTTCATTTCCCTACCATATGGCAAGCAGCAACACCTTAGAATGTATGTTTTATGATCATCTTTCAGCTGTGTATTCAGCCTCCTTCATGTGGCTCCCATCAGCAGCAGCTGTTGTAAACACCTTGGATATCTTTGGAAGAGCCTGGATATTGTGTTGGGTGTATTTCGTGCCTCAGTCTTCCCAGGAGCATCTGGTACACATCTAACTTTTGCTATTGTGTTTTGAAGTTTCTTTGCTTGTTTTTGATACTACGGGTCAGATTCAGACCTGTTGTAAAAAGTGGAAACTCTTTTCCTTTGGTGGAGAGAGGTGTTAGCCCTGTGACTTCTTGGCGGGCTGTGGTATTTCCCACCAGCTGCGCACCTGAGTGGCTAAGAATGTGTCTCAGCACATGGTGATGTTAGATACTTCTATACAGTTGGGTAAATAGTGCAATTTCTCTATTGGCTGTGATGCAATTTGCCTATGAGATGGCATCTGAAACTCTTGTCTTAGCTGTGGAGCTGTGCTGTCTCCAGTATTCATCTGGAGCTATGAGCTCTTAGGCCACATTTTCTCCTGGTTTCTACCAGTACGTTCTTGTTCATCCTCTTGGTGTACGAGGCTGGCTTGGGGCTGCCCAGCAGTGCTGGGCCATGTGGTGAGGAGGCAGGCTGGCGATCTGCTAGGTACAACCTAGTGATGAAGAGGTTGTGGTCCTTTTCCTTGTGTCGCCTCATGCTGCGCTCTAGACGAAGCCTTTAATTGGGATGTATTGCTGTAAAAGTGATGATAACACTTCCCTTGCCTGCAGACTCAAGACTGATCCTTCTTAAAGGTTGTGCTTCCAGAAACACTTGAGTTGGTTGCCCCTTAGGACAGGTCTAAGTGCTTTGTGGGCTGTGGAAGAGGAGTTGCTCTGGCAGCAGGAGGAAGGCCAACCCGATTACAGATTTGCCTGTGATGGGGACACTACGTTGATGAGCTTTCTAGGCCAGTGGCTGGATCCTTTCTGAAGTACAAGACAAAAAACATGGCAACTCTCCTCCTGGTGAGGAATTTGTTACAGATCCCTTTTTGGCTTTTACTTGCTTTATGTCCTGGCCTTATTTTGAAAGTAGATTCTCTGTTAACACATTCCATCCCAAAGGATGCCCGCTTGCCAGTACAGGGGCTGTAGAAGAAGCAGCCAAGAAATTTACTTCTGTTTCTGCTCCTCTGTGTCTATACTAAATGTTATAAGCACCTGGGATTTTATCGTCCTCATGCTTGCCCAGTTTGCCTGTAGGCACCCAGTAATTCATAGCCCTCCCAGGAAAGCAGGGGTTTATTATGTGCCCATGCTAGCCTTGATCCTGTTATCTTGCACTGTAAGAATAAACTCAAGATATTGTTAATGTCAAAAGTCATATGAGTTTCTAGGTGCACAGATGGCTTATTGTGCTGCCTGCTGAGATTGTGCTGGGGATCACATGGTAAAGTTTTAGATGGGCGCACTGATTCTGATGAGGGCATTGGTACTGATCCTTCTAGCACAAGTGGAAGGGGAAAGGTATTCTGTCAGCTGAGCGTAAACCCAAGACTTTTTTCCTGTGGGAATGCAGATGCCTGCATAGCAAACTTTGATTTATGTATGCTAGGCATTTTTTTAAGTTACTTGTCACAAACAAACTAGAAATCACCTACCAGTGTCTACTGATCACAGTTTGAAAACTGCTGTTCTCAAGCCATCCTGAAGTTGAATTCCTTTGAAAAAGTATTGCTAGCTTTGTCTGCTTCTGGTTCTGTAAGTCTAATACCTGGTACAACACACCCACGTACCTGGGATTGATCTGGTCTAGTAATTGCGAAGGCATTACCCTTCCTGGGTGGATTTAGATTTGTCTTTGTATTCTGTATCATCCACTCCTGGTGGTATCATTGCAGATTGTCAGAGTGGAAAGAGATTCACATGCCTAAGCAATGAGCAAAAACTTATTAAATTGTTATAACTGCTTTTGCCTGTGCAAGGCAAGCCTGGAGCACTATCTTGGGGTCTAAACCTTTAAACTGGTCAAAATTCCCAGTGTGAAGGCATGGCAAGGAGAGCTTTGCATTTGACAACAATACTCTCTGTGCTTTAGCAGCAGTGCTGAGATTTCTCTGTGTCTCTCTAATGATCTATTCATCTGGTACATGCTCCTACCACAGCCCTCTCCATGCTCAGACAGTGAGTCCTTTCATGAAGAAGTGCAGAGTCATATTCCTGAGTATGAATTGGCCAAGGGATTTATTTGTAGTATAGGCTTGGCCAAGCTAATTTCTCTCAACAGCTATGCTGCAAGTGAGCCACACAGAGCTGGAACCGGGAAGGTATAAGCAAATACCAGTGTGTACATTGCCAGCAGACAGAGGAGCTGAGGACTGGCCCTCATCTGTTGGAGGGCAGGTTACACAGAGGGCCGGGAGTTCTTCAGCCAAATGCTGAGCATCCTCCACTTTGTCTTGGTGTCTTTCATGATTAGACACTTCCGTAGGATGGTGCAACAGAAATACAATACTTTGCACTGGGTTCATAGGCCTGCATGCCTCAGGAGTGCTAAGAAGAATCCCATCCCTCTGGAAGTTGATGGGATACTTCTCATGGTTGCTGNTCCTCATAAGGCTTGTTCTCCCAGTATGCCACTGGGAGACTCTCTTTGGTCATGCTGCTGCGCTCAGGCAGACCTGAACTTGGGATGGTGGCCTGAGTCCGGATTTTCTTCCTGCCTGCAGCTCCCCTTTTCCAAGCCTTTGTAAGCAAAGCCATATTGCTGCTTCTGATGGAATGGATGAGTACCCGTGGGGCATATGTATGCCTCAGCTTTTTCTAACTCTTTGCAGCTGTTGATTGAGGGAGCCTTCTTGGGAAGTGGGCACTAGGGTTGTAGAAAAGCACGAGGTCCTCCAGTAAGCTTTGCAGGTTCAATACAGAGCACTGTAATATGACTCTTGTCCAAAAGCCTACAGAGATGGAATTTTGCAAGCTGTTGCTCAGTGAGTGTGTACCTGAATCCTCAATGTCTTCCAGACCTGCTGAACTGGAAGATATCTGCTAGCATTTGTGCCACATTTTTCTGAAACTGCTGTACATACCTGAAATGTTTTACTGTTGAGGTTTTCTTTGTGATGTCTCTGTGCACCTGAGTATGTAGGCAGGTAACGACTTGTTGGACACTAGGTCTGGAGGGCTTGGTGCTGTTGTCCTATCGATAGTCCTATTCAGCCTGCAGCAACAGCAAAGGAATTCCTGGTGCACTGGAGAGGTGCAGGGTCTGGATGGAAATCTGCCCTAAATGCAGACCTGACTTTAAATAGGTACACTGAGATGGCAATCCTGTTTCTTGGTCTGCACAGGGGTTTTATGGAAAGACTGCTAACAAAAAGTAGTGACTTTGCTGTAGAGCAGCCCTCGTTTATTTAAACCATGCTAGAGGCTGACTGAGTGGAAGGGGAGGTATGTCCTTGCAGTTTGGGGGTACTGAGGGCTCTCATCATTGTGTTTGCCCAATGGGTCTTTCATTTGTTCTTGCTGGCGCACGTTCCTTGCCCTCTGACTACTGGTTTGGAAGCCTGCACCTCAGTCGCAGAAATTCTGAAGGATGCTGAGAGCATTTAGTGCAGCACAGCTCATTTGACCAACCTGCCAGTCCTGTTTCATGGGCTAGTGGGAGTCCCAACAGTTTGGTTACATTGAGTTTATACCTGTTGCTTTCAATAGGAGAAGGTCTGATTTGAAATGAATGCAGACCAGGGACTTACAGATGTGTGATGGTGATGTGTCTTTATTACTTATGCTCCACCTGCATAGCTGCTTGAAGGGAAAGCTTACACTTTCGGAAAGATAAATGAAAATTGTAAATTACTGAATAGAGTGAATGGCCTTCCTCAAGTATCAGAAGGCCTGTGAGCTGTGTGATCTGAAGCTCACTGGAGGTGAAAGAAATCCCATGTGTATTTCAGCAATGTTTGTGGTGGGCTGTGTACAGAGGTTGGAAGTTCCAGGGAGTCTCCTACTGATGTGAAAACATGAAATACCATTGATTTTCAGTGACTACTTAACTTTGAACATCTCCTGCCCTTCTAAACGTACCTATTCTTCTCTTTCCAGAGGCAAAATCTTTTGGATGGCCAAGTATCCTTTACCACTTTGCTTGTAGGAAGAACAGTTTATGGCCTGTTCTTACATTTCTCTTGTGGTTCTTCCATACTTTGAAGCAGACCTCTTCTCCAAATGCTAAAGTTGGGTTTCATCTCAGAGAACAGTTACTAGCACTCATTGAGTTCTTCCTCTGTCTTTGTTCTGGTTTGAGATGTAAATCACTGTGTTCCTATTTTATATTTCCTATGGCCTCAAAGAAAAGCTGGCTGAAAAACCTTTGGGAAGAATGTCTTTACTGTTGCATATCACCAAAGTTTTCACATGAAAGGGTCAATTGTGTAAAACTTGCTTTAGTGTCACACAAAACATCCTGCCGGTTTCCAGATCGCAGAGCAGGTTCTCAACTGGTTAAATAGCTGAATTTTTCTTTGCTCCAGAATTAGCTTGGTGTGTTTCTTATTGCTGCTCAAACTCCTCCTAGTTAGTGACATGATGTAAAATATTCTGTTTCCATTTCCTGTTTTCTTACATGGTTTCTGTCAGCCTGCACTGGACAAGTGATGAAAAAATCACTTTTATTTGTAGCCATTTAATTGTACAGTATTTGGATTACAATAAAAAGTGTTTCTTTGTGTGCTAAAATGACTTTAAGTCTTGTGGGATATGAATAGAATGAAAATCCATTCATAATGGAAAGGAAGTCATATTTCATATTGTAAGACGAGTTCCTAAAAATGGCTTGTCGGGAAAGGTACATCCTTAAACACTTTGGAAGAATGGAGCATACCTGTCTCAACCACATAACTTGCTTATGTTCAGCTAATCCTCTTCTCTTCAGATTGGCATAACCGTGAGACAGGTATTCTGTTATTCTTTGCTTCAAAGGAAAAGTCTGTTGATCGATACCAGTACTACAGTGTGGACAATGGCTTCATCCTTATCTTGGCAAAAGAGATATCTTGGTTTGCAGTAATAACAGCAAGCTTTGGACCTTTCTGTAAGCTTGGAAAGGAGGGTGAGGTTCAGGGAAAGGCAGGGAAGGTAAAGGAAGATGTAGAGAAGTATTAGGTTTTCTTTCCTGGCATGTTTTAAAACCTACTTTTACATCTGAAAATCTCAATGTGTATATGTGGAACTGTAAAGACTATATGATATACCTCTGGATGAAGGGTCTCATTGGGTGGTGTGGGGGCTTGAGGGCAGGCACTGTGTGCTTACTGGTACTTCTGGACATGGTTATAACTTTTAGGGGGAAGAAAAAAAAACAAAACTAAATTAAAATAGTAAGCCACTGAGTGGAACGACTTGGGTCTGCCTTTCCCTCCAGTACAGGGTGTCAAGTGGTCCATGATCTGAGTCTTCTTACTGGAGGCAAGGCAGCCTGTGGGAGCCTTGCACTCATTCTTCTGCAAGCTTGGTACAGAGACTGAGAGCTTTTCAGGTTGTTTCTATTTTGGGGGACCCTTGGTAATGTGGTATGGGCCCATATTCAATGTGCCCATTTAAAAATCAGTGATACTGAGCACTTAAATTTGAGCAGATTCTGCCCTGTAAAACCTATCCATTTTTGGTTACCAGAGCCAAGAATATTTCTAAATACCAGTGTTCCTTCCCAGTGGCTTACACACTTTCATTAATCTTGAACAGCTGCATTAGCTGGTGTCTCAATTAGCATTGGTGGGAACAAGCTATCCCTTCAGAAATTACAGAACTGTTGCAATTAATTCCTCGTTTGAGCAAATTGATTTCAGAGGCTAGTCACAGCCCTGATCCTGTGCATATGTGATTTCCTGGGCTTTCCGTATGGGAGTTGTTTCCTTGGAGCCAAGTCTGCTTGGAAATATTCACAAGGCCAGATGCAGGATTATTTTTTGTTGTTGTTTCTTTTAAAGCTTTGTCTGCAGCAGGCTGACCATGGGGAGAACTGAAGCAAGATGAAGAGGGGGCTTGGGATTGAAGCAGCAGGAACCTCCTTTGCCCTGCAAGAGAATTCACCTTACACGAATGCCAGAGAAGCTGTTAAACATGGAGTTTTGACTATCAGCATGAGGCAACCACAAGCAGCCCTAGCCTGATGGCTTTTCTGGGGAGATGTTGATTTCCCCTGTTGTGTCTATGCCCACTGGGCTTAAGCACATACCTGTCATGGCACTGTACTATCATGTACTATCAGAGACAACCTGAGGATCTTGGGGAGTGAGAGACAAGAAAGTGAGAGATTTCTTGAGGTAGTGTGGAAAGAACAAAGATCCTGGTGTGTATGAAAGTACGTACACACTTACATACATCTGTGAATCATTCTTTCACTTGAACTTGGAAGATCATTGGAGGTTTTAAAATTGCTGCTGCTGCCAGCAAAATCCATTATCCACAAGCTGCTGAAGGACATGGGGAAAGACTTAGAGAAGAGGCATATTTGTTGCATTCCTGTACTGTGAGGTCCTGTTCTTGTATGGCTGCCCAGCCTGGAGAGTGTCACTGTTCTTGCTGGCTCCACACTCCCACACAACTCCCTGCCACTGATCTGGGCTCAGACCGCCTCTCCACTGGGAACTGACATCTTAGGGACCAAGTTAAAATAATTAAAAAACAAAAGAAGGTACTTCCAAAAGTCTGTCCCTAATTAAGGAAAACCCTAGAACAAATGCCAAGTCCCTATGAAGCCAGAAAGTCTTATATGTACATTAGATTTTAACAACTTGTTTAAATGCTTAAACAGTTCTTTGAACTTCAGCCTGAATGTTCAGGCCTTATTAATGAAGTGTGTTAGCATATATTATGCTAAAATAAGTGGTGGCAAGGAAGGTTTAAAACTGTTTACAGTCTCTGAACTGTATTGTGAGCTAGCTTGGTGGCGTCTCACAGTGGGATCCTCTGATCCCACTGATATCTGTGAGATTTGAGGTATCAAGTCTCTGATTAATAGATGCAAATCTAGGGAGCAGCAGAAATAGCTGCAAAGCAACAGAATATTTCTAATGAAAAGAAAATTGTGCATCAACTGAGTTTCCTCAGTGCTTGGTGAACGACAGCCATACCTGCCTGTTGGTGGGGGAGTGCTTGAAGAGGTATAGTGAGCCCTGCTTGGTTTGCTGCATTTTTGAGAAGATCATGAGCAGGCAACCTTGAATTACTCTATAGTAATAAATCCCCTTGTTCCTCTGTGGTAAAGAAGGACATCTTCACAGCTGAATGAAACACTAGAGTTTGGGAAATCAGGGTATACTGCCCAACTGGGTGCTGAACAGCTTTTTAATTGTGTGTCAAGCCGTGTTAGAGGCAGTAAAAGCCAGCTGTGGCCCTCGGGTGGGGGGGGGGGNGGGGGGGGGGGGAGATGATAGAGCCATAGCTATGAAAACTTTGTCTCAGGCTGCAGCTGCTTTCTGGTTAGTTCTCCGCTGCCTTGGGAGACTCCCTCTCACTGGGTTTCAGAAGTGTTTTGCCTCCGTCTTGTTTTGAATTTTTTTCCTCCCCTTTAGGATCCATACCTTCTCTCCCAGCTGCACTGTTTCCTAGTCAAGGTAATTCATCACTGGTTCACAGTGGAAACTGCCAGCTTGGTGGTTTTTAGGTTTTGAATTGGTTTTCTAAGTCTGGCAGCATTCAAACAAAAAGTCAGGGAGAAATGACTTGTCTGTTACTTTATTTACCACTTGTTTTGGGAAATCTAAATCCAAATTTGTATTTGACTTATATTAGGACTCCATTGCTGGTTTTTATTTTTTGTTGGTTTTGGCAGGGCTGAATTCACACCCAGAATAAGCACAGTCATCAGTCAGGGTAGATTGTGTGACACTGAGCTCTGTTCTCCACTCAGACCAGGGAGCTCTCTGAGCTGCCCAAAGTGACTGAAAGCTGAAGGCTTTTGCTGCAGGATCCAAATAATTTGGAGGCCTCTAGCAAGCCTTACAAAGCTAAAAGTACCTTGCTGTCTTCCCTAGTTCTGCTTTCTCTTTAGTTCAAGTTAAGTTGTTAAAATTCATGTATTGTGCTCCGTTCATCACATGTCATTAGTGCTGTGGTAAAAAGCATTGGGCCATTGTAGCAACTTGTTAGTAATGGCTAGCACTGGATAAAGAGGCATGGCTTTTCTAATGCTCAGGGTTTGACTGCTTTGAAATACCCCCTGGTGTTTCCCCAGAGCATCGAGGGAACTCCCTCTGTGGTGCACTGTGGCTGCTAGCTCGGGATAGAAAGCTGTCATGAACATACTGAGTCCTGCTCTGAGGGCTGAGCTTTCCAGTAACCCTCTTTAAGCATCTGGTGGGGCCAAGTTTGGCTATGGCACTTAGAGGAAGAGTGGGGGGGCACAGCTCTGCTGACTCAAAGACCAAGCCATTCGGTCACAGCACTTTTCTTTCTCCAAGGCTTCTCCAGAGAGCCCAGACTAGCCAGGTTTCTGATGAGGGTTTATGCTTGTGGGCGGTTACTTCCTTAAGAATAACAGTAGAATTCAGCATTTCTTAATAAGCTGGAAGGTAGTGGGTCAAGTGGCCTTGTCAAACTTTTAACAGAAGAGAGCTGGGTCTGAACTGCCATATTCCCCATGAGTCTGCATTATCTCTAATAAACAAGGAAAGATAGGGCTCTGCGGGTGAACTCCTTCCCATTCTGTCTCACTACCTCAAATGTGTGAGGGCATGGAGGAGTTCTAGGTCCAACCTGAGTATTTGGGCACCTCTGTTAGCACAAGTTGTGGAACACAGCATACAGAAATATGCTTCCTCCATCACTATTTGTTTTGAGACATAACCTCTCTCTGAATGCTTTATTGCTGCTCTCTTCTGTGGAAGATGGCCGAGGTGAGCTACTGGTGCTTTTGTCACCAGTTTCTATGTTACATTTGTTAGGAGTGATCTACTAACAGGCTTTCCATTGACTTTGGGCTTTACTTTGAGACCCTGGGGGCTTAGGGCATGCAGCCAGCCTATGGCTCTTGTTTCAGTGGAACTCAGTATTGGACTACATCCCACAGCAAGCTTTGTGGGTAGGCTGAATCCCTGGCTGCAACTCCCCCTTCTCAGCTGAACAGGGGAGAGAAAATATAATGAAAGGCTTCTGGGTCGAGATAAGGACAGGGAGAGATCACTTACCAATTACAGTCATGGGCAAAACAGATGTGACTTGGGGAAATTATTTTAATTTATTACCAATCAAATCAGAGTNTCCCACTCCTTCTTCGGTGTCTACAGAGTTCTTCCTCTCACATAGTCTCACGCCTCTCTCTGACCAGCACTATGTCCCCCTTCTGAAGTATGTTATCACAGAGGCACTACCACCGTTGCTCATGGGCTCAGCCTTGGCCAGCACCGGGTCCCTCTTGGCACTGGCTGGCATTGGCTCTATTGGACATGGGGGGAGCTTCTAGCAGCTTCTCACAGAAGCCACCCCTGTAGCCTCCCCACTACCAAAATCTTGCCATGCAAACCCAATACATGAATATCTCTAGGTTTTCCTGGGACTTGGTTATATGCCCAACTCAGTCCTGCAGTGTGCAGAAGCAGCAGGAGCCCTGGAAAGCCATGGACATCCTCTTCATGTGGGCCATTCTCAATGGAACCCTAACCATCAGCAGCATCCTTACCATTGTCGTCTGTGATATGTGCTTGGCAGGGCAACGGGAAGGGCCCACTTGAATGTGGGTGTCTGAGTTTGGCTCTCATAGCAGTAAAGGGAGAACCCAACATCTTCCTCGAGACCTACAGTCTTCAAGACACTGACAGCAATGGAAAGGATCCTCCTTAGCTTTAGGTTTTGAGAACTAGCAGCTTCCAATTCTGACTCTGCTTTGCACTATGCACTTCTTGAACGTGAAGTACTTACCCCTGTTGAAAGCCCTTCCTCCCTATGCGTTTATCAAAGGGAAGAGTTGGTAAATGTTAAATTTAGTTGGAAAATTACTGCGGGCCCCTGGCCATAGAGTTGCCCACAACCTGTGTTACAGTGTGACTCGTATTCTGACAAGCCAGAAGCACACAGTGTTGGTTTTGTCCCATAGTACTTTTCCTATACAGATGGTGAAGATGAAAATTTTCTCCTCTGACCCAGTGCCTGAGGTAAATAAACTGTAAATAGTTACAGTAATAGCAGGCTGGAACGTGAAGAAATGAAAAAGTATGATTCCCACACACCCCCCCTTTTTGGGGGGAGAAAAGAGGAGGACAACCATCAAAGCCTAAATTAGCTCCCTCTTGCAAACATAGTATGAGGAGACATTATCAGGCTAAAAATGCATAGTCTGTAAAAGGAGCAGTTTTCCTTGTGTGCTGCAACTCACGTGTTAATTAAAACAGTAGTCGCTTAATATGTTGCGCTTGCTTTTCCACTATTCATGGTACTTGAGGGTTTTTTTGGGAGGGGGTACTTGCTGAGCACGGACAATGAGGGCTTGTGTCCATGGTAAGACTACTGGTTAAAGCCAAGGTAAATATTGAAGTGGTTATAGTTAGGCCGACATAAGCCCCTATATGAACATTCTCATTCAAACTTTTCTAAAATTTAAGTTCTATTTATTAGAAATGGGTTAAATCTGAGTGGGAAAAGCTGACATGTTATTGGCATAGGAGTGTCCATCTAGAAGTCTGTTCCAGTTTAATTTATTAAACTTTTTCTGAAAAGTGGCAGGAATTTAATCTTTTTTTCCTTGTCACTCCACCAGTCTTTCCTGGTTGTGTTGCACAAGCTTTAGGTTGTAAATCTCACAGGAGACCTTTTTTTTTTAATTAAATTCTAGACGTTAATCAGCTCTTGAATATTGTTGCCTCCCTCTTAGTGCACAGGTCATTGACATAACGTGTCCCTTTTGAAAGAAACCCGCTGTTTAAGTTTCTACACCAAGTTGTAGGCAGAGTGTGCAGGCTTTGAGTTGAGAGTCGCCTGCAGGGAATCTCTTTAACTTTGTCTAGTCTTGCACCTGGGAAAGAAGAACTCTTGCAGTGATGCAGGCTGGGGAGCAGCTCTGCTGAAAAGGCGTCAGGGGTCTTGTGGACCTATGGTGGGCAGCAACCTGAATATGAGCCAGTGGTGTGCCATGGTGACAAAGGTCAACTGCGTCCTCGCCAGCATGAACAGAAGTATAGCCAGAAGATCAAGGGGAAGGGATATTCCCCTTTTGCTAGGCACTTGTCTGATTACATCTGGAATACTGCATCTGGTTTTGAGCCCTCTTGGTGAAGAAAGATGTTAATAAGTGTGACCATGAGAGAGAGCCATGAAGATGATGAGACCATAAAGTTGATGAAATGTTGGAGAATAATGGGTAAAGATTGTACTCCTTGCCAGCCAGCTCACCTCTCCTCTTCCTGTGGACTTGTGCTTAATGTATTGTCTTGTAGCTCCTGCTTGGTCTTGACTACACAAATGTTTCAAACTGATCCACTCAAAAATCGTGATTGGAACCTGATGCCAGGCCAAGAATAATGCTGATGGACTCAAACTCAAATAATAGTAATGTGCTCACCAGCCTGACTTCAAAGATACACCAAAAAAATAAAAATAAAAAATCTGGGCGCTGCCTTAGTCTAAGGGCCACGTGGGATGCTAAGCTGTGTTCTTTTGTGGGCTAAGTGGAGCTGGGTTAAGGTGGCCCACTCTCCTCATCCTGTGCTGCCTCTCTCCACTAGGACTGTTGTAGGAGGAGTTCAGGCAGACTGAAATTGCTTTTCTGCAGGTATTGGAGGTATGGCTTTATCTCACCTGCTGTAAGCCTTTTTCAAGAGGAGGCAGCACAGGATGCTGCCAGCACAGCTTCTTCCATGTGATGTTTCTTACCCTCAGTTTATCACATGAACCATCTCATCCCATGGCTTTGTCTCACTGTACCAGACATGGCACAAGTGTTAGCTGCTTTGTTGGTGTGTGACAACCCTCCCTGACTCTCATCACCCAGGGAAAGGACAGTCAGTTTTCTAAGACTGGGGAGATGTGCAGCACGAGTAGCAGACCACCAGTGGTGGTGGTGAGTTCTGCAGCAGAGATGGCCTTAGCATCTTGAAAATAGATTAAGAATGAACAGGGTCCAACTGGTCTGTACATCTGAGTTAGAGCCCTGTAGTTTTAACTGTGTATTTGGCTTCCTGAAGTCTTGCAGTCAATCTATTACAGAAGAAGTGCTCTTAATGGGGAATATCCTGATGTGCCTCTAATGGCTCGAGGAGCTCTTGCTGCCAGTGGGAAGTCCTGCTTATGTTTTTATTTGCCTGTTTTTCTTGTGCAGGTTGGTTTTTGAGTTTTTTGGGGTTTTTTTTGCTTTTGTTTTTTGTTTTTGTGGTTTGTTTGTTTGTTTTTTTAAGAGGCGGGGGGGAGAGTCCCTTTTTTTCCATACAGTGGTATCGCAAACACCACAGTTGCTGTTTTTTTCCGGGGGAATAGGTGGACTGGTTCAGATATTACAATAGGAGTAAGTGTTGAGTTTGATCTTAAATGTGAATTGTTCTGAAACTAGTAGTGATAACTGCTTTTGGGAATGGCTTGGGTTGTTTGTGGTTTTTTTGGTTGGGTTTTTTTTGAGGCTCAAAGCTGGAAAAACAAAGGTTTGCCAAATTGCTAGTCATAGGGCATGTTTCATCCAGGGCGTGACAAACTTTATTGCCTCTAGAACTTTTGGGCTTAGGAATGCTGTTGGGTGGATAGTCCTGGAGACTTCAGTCCTTTATTTGTGCCAGAGCTTTGTCTCATCAATGTCCTTGTAAAGGTGTACTGGGATGTGAATTTACCCTCTACATAAAAACACCGTTACAGCCTCGGCAGTAAAATGCAATTTTTCTTCTAGCAGTTTCCTTGTGGGTAGAGCTAAAGATTCCTCCAGGCTCCTGTTCATGTGTCGCACTTCTATCTGGAGTTTGTGAGCTGTTGGGGTCTTCTGGGGTGAATTTTGTCAAAGGCGTGCTGCCCTACCAGGAGCAGGATAGAGAACCCAAGGTGTGTGGGGTCTGATTGACTGTGGGGAAGCTCTTTCACTGGGCAGCCTTTAGCGCAGGGCAACATCAGGTAATAGCAGTCTTTGGCGTGCTGTGCCCTTCTCTCAGAATGGTGGTGTGTACATGCAGTAAAACTTGTGCAGTCTGACCTTACAGGAACTGGAGACAAAGACATGATAGGAAGAGCATACTTCAACCCCCATGTCTTGCTTGGGGAAGCAAAGTAGTGCTAGCTATTGAGGGTAGCTAGCTTTTGAGAGCAGAGCTGCAGTAACTCTGTCAACCACTATCTTTCAACTTTAAAGTTTCTTCTGCTAGTCAAAGTTTTGGGCTTCATGAAGCAGCTTCTACCGATTGAGGAAAGAGCATTCTGTCATGTTAATAATTTTCTCTGAGGTTGAATGAATTTACTACCTTTTTTTTTTTTTTTGTTAAGGAAATTGTTTCATTTGTGAACTTTGGGTTTCCATTGCATATCCCTGCAAACAGCTCCCCTGATAATGTTTTGGGCTTGTGAAAGCTGAATGGAGAAAAATCTCCTGGCTGAGACCAGGGAGCAGCCAGGATAACACCAAGACTAACTTGACAAGCACACAGCTGAAGCTTCCCCTTTCTGTAGCAAGCCCCTCCACATTTCTCCACTGATCTTACGCAAGTTTAGAAGGACTGGTATGAGGCTTGCTGAGGGAAATGAGCACATGCACTTGACTCCAGGATTTGTGTGCTTACTTTAACGGTTTGCAGGATCCTTAAGACTGGCAAGGAGTATTGTGTAGGATGGATTCTGATGTTCTTCGGGATGGCCACCATCGTCTTTGCTTGGTTTGCATGATGCCTAATTGCAGTGTGGTTCCAGTGTATGGCAGGAGCTTCTTGGTGCCACTGCAGCTCCAGTGATGACCATGAGGAAAAAAAACCCCACATTTTCACAGTTCTCTGGTATTTTAGGAATTTTGGAGCCATTGTTTACTGACTGTGCAGCTGGAGTGTGGGAGGAAAGCCAAACAAGACTAGTGAAATGCACAGTGGCTGTGGGAGGCCCAAACAAGTGTGCTAAAACAGGGGCTTGAGTGCATAAGCTGTGATCCATGAAATACACAGAGTAAGTTTGACTTAGTCTGTTCTACCAAGTCAGCACTATGACTGTTTTAGTCCAGTTAAACATCCTTGCAAGCTAGATTTGCAGTGCAGTGTGACCCAGGGTCTTGTTCAAAAGCAAACCCTGCAGTTATGACTAAACCCAGCCTTCCTCTCTCATAGGAGAGCAGTTAACAGCAAAGAAACCAGTCTCCCATTCACTTGCTGAACTTTCATTATTTATTGTTTTAATAGACAGGAATAAATATTCAACAAATAAGCTTCCTGTCCTTAAGTGATTGTGTTCTTCCAATTATAAATAAACTTAAAAACTGAATTCTTGATTCTGTTTTAATTTAAACCAGGCTAAACACCGTGGGACTGTTATCTTCTGGTTGCATGAACTAGAAAGCATTCATGCCCTGATTCTCATCTGGAGGATCATACGATGACTTGGGGTGGAGGTATTTTCCTGAAATAGCTTGGAGCAGCTCTAGGGTTTAGAATGTGCCCCCTTTCTCCCTTCTGTGTGCCCTCCCCTAACTACACATATCTTTGGCTTCAAGTAGAGTGGAGGATGCTGTGGGAAGTGCCTTTGGGTCTCTGAAGCTGGAGGACAAAATAAGCAATTTATAGTAGTTGATGGGGGCTTAGCACAGACATTCAGTGCCCTCCTCTTAGGGATGTGTTTCACACCATCTTTGCTATCTCTCCATGGGACCTTTTGGGAGTATTTATACTCTCAGAGGAATACAAAGGGATCATAAATTCTCAGTGGAGCTTGCAGAGCTGTGACTGCACAGGCCACATCCTACCCATGGGGGTGTGCTTTCCTGCCGTCTGGCCAGGAAAAAACAAGCAGCCCTTTGGCTTAAGGGAATTTGCTGTGGGATCTGCCATGACCATGTGAGCGACCAGGTGTTGGATGTGCAAAGTCCTGGTCCCAGGGAAACGCATGCTGGAAAGGAGCAGCTGGGATGCAACTTGACTCGCTCACCCTGTAACCCGAAGGCTTGAGGGTCACAGGCAGACATGAACTTGAAGCTCCTTTGGGAGCGTTTCCACATGATTACTGTCAGAGACATGGACCTCTCCATCCTGTTCCCATTTGCGCAGCTATGCTGCTCAGCCCTGAGGAAAAAACATTATTCAGATGCTGCTTTCAGGGAGGATGGTGCAGGCCATAGAGGAAGCAGGCTGGTTTCTCACAGCCCATTGTTTGAGACTGAGTGCTATTGCAGTGTTTTAACAGAACATAGCATCTGCGCAAAGCTCCTCTGTGTGTTTTCACAAACTCGTAACCTCTGTGTCGGGAAACAGTAAGACAGCAAGCTGCCTCTCTCTGAGCTGCAGTCTTGCTCCTTGCTGGCTATAGCAGGGTAGGGGGAAGGAGGTCTGATGCTGATCCGGGTGTATGTTGAGCACCCCTGTCTTCCCCTGCCACCTCTGTGCTCAGCTTGGCCATACGGAGGACACTTTTGAGGGGCTGTGCTAATTGCAGATTGCAAATTGAAGGCAAGTGGCTTTCTAGGCCTTGACTATAATTATCCGTGCTGTAGAGTAGTGAGTGAAGTGTTCCTTCCCTCTGCTAGCAGCGTGTTAGTGGGGGATCCTCTCAGTGTCTTACAGCCCCCAGTCCTGGCACGAGTGATTCCTGGGCCATAGGGTGAGGCAGTGGTGCACATGTGCTCCCAGCTGGGCTGTGCAGCTTAAATGGTAGGCTCGCAGGACAATACAGCAAGCAGAGCAAAATCCTGGTGCTTCTAGAGATAGAATCTTTGAGGTTAGCTTACCTTGGGCCATTCGTCTTGAGATGGCTTGTCTTCTCTTTTCTAGTGGATGAACTGAACAGAGTTCAGTCCTGTACCCGCTTGATGATAAAGCTGCTGTGATTCCCGTGAGGCTGGAGGAGATCAGCAAGAGGGAAGCGGTGTGCAAGCATGCCTGTGTTAAGGGGGTGCTTTGTGGGGAAGTGGGGCTCTGCTGTGTGCCTTAGCAAGGGCTTGCACATCTGTGGAGCTGCCCTGAGTTCAGGAAGGATCTGGATGCACCTGTAAGAAGTAGGTTCTGCCTCTGTTTGACTCATTTACTAGCTGGCAAAAGGCAAAGGACCTAAATCTTGTGTTAACAGGCTTCCTTTGTGCTCTGATTTTCCCAGGGTGGCCACCGACCACAATGTTGATAACACCACAGCAGTCCTTAGAGAGTGGCTGAAGAACGTGCAGAACCTCTACCACGATGTGGAGTGGAGGCCAATGGAAGACCCCCAGTGAGTACTGCAGTGAAGAGCTGACTGAAGCTGTTTGGTGTATATGTCAAAATTTCTAGGTTTGCTGTTTTCAAACCAGGAGATGTACTAAATGTCCAAGAATTAAGACATGACTTTATTTTTTTCTGCGGGGAGGAGGTCTGTTCCATTAAAATTGTGTTCTTGTGGAGCCTGTGAAAAGGTCTCTGACTTAGTGAAGCAGCTCATGCAGAACTCTGGAGAAGAAAGCATTTTCCATTCAGTTATTTAGCATCTGCAGCTGCTGTCTTTGATGTGATTTGTTTACTATGCAAAAGCTACAAAGAATAAAAACTGTCATTCTTTATTTGCAAGGAAGCAGAGAATTCACAGCCCATTCCCATAGTATCTATGAAAGGTCTGTCCAGGACATGAAATATTCAATAAGTTCTGAGCCAGAGAAGTAGATTTAATTCAGTATGTTATGGCTTTGCCTGACTTGCAGGATCACTGCTTTGAAATATGATGTTAGGTGTGTTGGGGTTTTATTGCTCTGTTTTATTTATTTATTTTTTTGAAGATCAGCTATTCCTTGTTTTGTTCTCTTTTCTATTTCTTCCATCAGGGAAAAGCACATTAGTTTCCCCGCTTCTTTAGGCTTGCTTTTATTTTCAAGGTCCTCAGTGCAGTGGTGGGGTGTATGTGGTACAAACCCACACAGAATGCTTGTTTTATTGATTTTTTTTTTTTTTTGACCCTTTAATTGGAATTGAGTTTTCTTAATCCTGTCAAACTTGGTTTTTTTAAGTTCTGTTAAAAGTTTTGGAAATTCTTAGCTCCTTCACTAGCTTATGCTGGCACTATTTCAAAGTTCTGAATTTTTATTCCACATAGGGATCTGTCCCTGAGTTTCCTTCCATCTTTGTTACAAAGCGTTTGCTTTTGGACCTGATCCTGAAAAGAGAGACGTGCATAACTTTGCTCACGTGATTTGGCTCGTGGTGTTGGGTGTTTGTAGATTTAAGAGGTGTTATTGGGATGTGTTAACAGTTACTAATAATGCCCAGACCCTGAGGAAATCCAAATTGCCACCTCCTTTACATCCTCAGCTCTGTTGATTCTACTGGGCTTAAGGAAGCTGCATTTGTAGTGCTAAACTTAAACTTCAAGCCTAGCAGAGGACAGATGACTTTTTACGAAAGGGTCAGATGAGGTAAATGAGCTTCAGTTCATTTCAGTGGGGTAACCTCTGCTTATGTCAGGTGAGGGTCTGCCTCTGCAGAAGAAACCCCTGGTTTTGATGGTGCTATTTTGCTTGTGCCGCTTGGTCGGCAGGAAATGCTGCAGTGCTGCTTGTTCTCCCAGTGCCCTGTGTACACATGCCAGCACGAAACTTGGAATCATTCTCTCTCAAAACCTCTCCTGTGTTGCCTGAGGTGACTCTAACACTGTTTTCTTTTGGAAAGAAGGCAGCAAA
>VZTL01057448.1:32163-55232 GCA_013400535.1 Scopus umbretta | reverse complement strand
CCACCCGCGACCCCCGCAGACGGCGACATGGGCGAGTGCGGAGCGCCCGGGGACGTCAACTCCAACGTGCTGACCGCCCGCAGCACCGGCGACGCGCAGCTGGACAAGGCGGTGTGGCAGTGGCTGAGCTGGGACAAGGTGGGTGTGCGGCGGCGGGAGCACCCCCCGCACCCCTCGGTGGGGGGCTTCTCCGCCTTCCCGGCGTTGTTTTGCCGTCGGTCCCATCGCGTATGCCGTCTCCTGCCCGTCCCGCTGGGCGTCGAGGGCGGCGTTTGGTCCCTTCTCCCCGGGGCCCTCCGCGTTTCCCTCGGCAGGGCCCTTTCCCCCGGGATCGGGGGGTGGCGGCTGCCCTTCGAAGAATAGCGATCCGGATCCGGCCAAATCCGCAAAAGCTGTCGTGACTGAGGAATTCCTAACCTGGGAGCGGGGAAAGGCGAGGCGTGCGGGGCTGTACCTGAGGAAGGGATGGTATGATGTCATCGTACTGGCACATGGAGTACGGCACCTGCTTCGCCTCGCTGCCGCTCCTTCGTTGAGCCAGAGCCGCGCGTCTTGTGAACCCGGGGTGCAGGAAGGGTTGTTTAATGGCTTAAAATGCCGCTGGAGTCGAACGGTGCAATTGTAGTTTCCGTAGCTTCCTGGATTTGACACCCTTCCCAGGAAACAGGCTCCAGAGGCTTAAATTCTGGCATGCTCCTTCGCTTTTTCAGCTCCAGCAGGGTGTCAAGAGAACTGCAGGCTTGGTTAGTTCCGATTAAACCATCCGAAGCAAATTTGGAGCCATAATAATGATGTGGTATTGGAGGTTATTTTGCTTAACTCCTTGTTGAAAGGTTTCCTCTTTCTTTTTTTTTTTTTTTTTTTTTTCCAGCTGGTTTGCCCAAACATCATAGCCTGTGCTTTAAAAATATCTTGGAGATGTGTGAGCATAAACTACTAGTGCACCAGTGGTTTAGGTTTCTGTCTGTGGCTTCTTTTGTCTTTTGCTCCCTCCCCCCCCCCTTTTTACTTTAATGAGAGCAATTGTCAATGTGTTCATACTGTTTCCTCCTTAGTTTCTTCCCGTCAAGATCAAAGCAGGAGGGCTACAAGTAAAATCTTCATGATGGCCCTTAGCTGAGCATTCTGCTACTTGGAAATATGTTCTCTTCTTTCATTTTTGCAGGAATTAACACTTGCCATCTGTGCATTCTGTGCTCAGAGCTGCTGTTGTGAAAATATCTGGGAATAGTGGCATGGGGGAGGGAACGAGTAGAAAAGGGAAATAGTGTACCTGATAATACACTTGATAACCCAGACTGAACTCTAGTAATTTCTTTTTATATGTAACTTCTGGTTAGTGTATTGAAAGGTGGTTTTTTTGGTGGTTTTTTTTTTTTTTTAAACAGATTAATATATTTTTATCCTAGAAATGTATGAAGTAGGAGAACTTGCACTTGGTAATGTTAAGCTTACAGGGGAAAACTATTTTGATTAAAACCAGCAATAGTGAAATATTGCTGTTTCTGTAGCTCCTTCTAAGGCCGGAATGCAAACTGAAGAGTCAGTTTGATTGTACCTGTCTACCCTTGCTTCCCTAGGTGATAACCATGACCTTTCCTACAAGGCTGCTTGAACTTACCACTTGGAGAGATTTCAAAGAGAGGTCCTGTGCGCTTTGAAAATTCAAAATTGCCTGGAGAAGGAGGACTCGGTGTGGCTGGGGGCATGGGTGGTTCAGAAGCACTTGCAGTCCCTCCGTAGAGGATGTAAACAGAAGAGGTGAAGGTGTTGTGGGACAGGAAGGCGAGGAGAAACCAGCAAGTATGGCGTGAGGAGGGATTATTTGTCCTGTGCCCTGGTATTTCGCCACAAACCTAGGAAACGAGGTCTCTGTAGGTTTGCTGCTTACCAAACGGCTTGACAAGGAGCTGTCTGTCTCGCCCCTTCCCCACCCCCAATTTCCTTGGCCCTAGGGACTTTTGCTGCCTCTGATTCAGGAAAAATCTATGCTTTACATTCACAGCTGTATTTAGCTGTGGGGAGTTTTTGTCCTCTAACTTAATTGAAAATTACTTGCTGTAATTAATTCTTAGAACTGTGCTCTTCATCCTTTTTTGCTTTGGGTATACGTGCTAACCTCTTCTAAAACTGTAGCTGATTCCCGGCGGGGGCGTGGGTGGAGGAAACCTTACGGTACCATGGTCTTTCTGCTTTCCTCCTCTCTCACCAGTATCCAGTGCATTAATGCTTCTAGCAACTGGCTGAAAGGAAGCTCACTAACTAAATCTCCCTCCCTTCCCATTCTCGCTCCTTAATTGCTGTGTGTTTACTTTTTTCCTTGAAACAGGCTTGGAGGCACAAGGAACCTGCTTTTTGTTCAGTCCTCATTGGTAACCTATGTGAACAATTGGCCATTGTTCTATATTTTCTCCCTTTAATTCCTCTTCATCCACCCTCTAACTTCCCGCTTGTACTTCCCCATCTGCCTTGAGTCTCCTGAAGGAGTCTGGCTTGTGGAGAAAGCGGGGTCAGGGCAGTTGCCTCCAAGAAAACCACCTCTTCAGAGCAAATGTTAGAATTTTGGGCCTTGGTAGTAGTAATGATTTTACAGGCTTGTCTTGGGTGGCTTTATAGAGCGGCAAGAATGTGTTACACACCGAGTGGCAGGAAAATGAGGTGTGCTTCGTACGGTAGCTGAGCGTTTGTTGTACCGGGTGGCCGCGGAGGTTTCGGTGTAAGTCTGAGGGTCAGATACCGGCTCAGCAGCGGGTGGGAGAGAACATTATGGTTAAGATCCTGACCTACTTAAACCTCGTCCCAAAGAAAGATTCACAGCTTTGCCTACAAGTCAGCGCAGATAACGGGTGCCTCTTGCTTTCCCTCAGTAAGTCCTCGCACTGTAAAAAATGACACTTAAGCTCAAGCTGTGTGCTGCTGGTTTATTAATTAGCCCTGTAGGATCGCTGACAAGAATCCTGTTCCTCAGGACACGCTCAGTGTAGCCAAGCTCTGCCCATCTTCAGTGAAGGTACGGAGGAGCGGTTGTACACCAACTGTTCGGGGCTCTGCAGCAGAGTTGTGGTGGAGCGTACGTGGGAGAAGGGGGTGTTTTGTGCTTATCACGAAGGCGCTGTTAGACCATCGCACGGGGGCAACAACTTGAATTAATTCTCCAGGAGCTGCACGTGCAGGCCCTTTTCAGTGTACTCTCATTTTGGTGTACTAATTCACGGGCTCATTATCAGTACGCAGGTGTAGCATGGATAGCTTCCCATTTGCTAACAAGGTGGCTTGTTTGCATCTTTTTTTTTTTCTGAGTGCACCTGAGTGTTCTTTTAATTTTTATGACTTTTCAGATTTGTTTGAAGAGGAAATGAACCTAGTAGTTGGAGGCAAATAACCTGCTTCTGCCATTCAACTTGCAGTATTTTTTTTCATATTAAGACTTTTAAGTGAGTTTTTAAGAATAAAAATGGGAAAATAAAGTCTAGGAATTGGCCACAAACAAGAAGAGAAATTCTTCAAAATTACATGCGTGCGTTGCAAGCTCTACAGTTAAAACATGGGAGATAAAACTAGGAATTATTCAAATAGTTGATTCTGGGTGGACTGGGGCACAAACCCCATCTTGGTACAAGCAAGACTACTGAGAGCGCGTGAACAGCTCGGTGGGATGGGGGAAGCTCTGAAATAACACAAGGACTGTGCTTCAGTGCCTGTTCTAAGACATTCAGCTATATGAATTCCATCAGGGTAGTACTGATGCTTGTACTTCATGCCATTACTGTCTGTATGGATTAATAAGCTGTGTTGCTGTCTGCGTTGTCATCCCGAAGGGGGGAAAGGGTATTGCTGTTCTGTGTTTTCACACTCTAACTTTCAGATATCAGAAGTAAGGGTGGAGCATTAAGACTTTCTTTGTGTAATTTGGCACTTCCCTGTGTTAGGTACCTCCGAGTTCATAAATGTAAGTATTCTGCATGATACAGGATCTTTTGTATCTTTTTTAACTGCTGGTCTACACATATTTGGGCGGTCTAAGGATTTTAAAATGTGCTGAATAAGTGGATGGTTTTTATTCTGCATCAGATGATAATGAGAGAACTGCCGAAAGGAGGTAGATCTCGCCCTTCCTCCTTGCTGTACTTCCCCTCCCTACCTGCCTGCGCTGCCACAATACTCATGCAGTTGTTCAGGGAATGGATCCAGGGTGGAAGGGAGTGGATTTGTTATCGATCGGGCTCGCTGCAGCTGCATAAATGTTTTTCCTGACAGGAGAAAGGGGCCGGCCCATTAGTGGAAGCAGTCTGGGAAGGTGAGAACCGCCTCCTTCGGCAGCAGTGAGCTATAAAGTGTTACTACAATAAGTTTCAATCCAGTTTATTTAAAAAGACATGCGGAAATAGCTGTAAAAAAACCCAGTTATGTAAGGGTTTGGTTTTTTTGTTTGTTTGTTTCTTGTTTTGTATTGGGCCAATATAAAACTCTCCAGCACCCAGCCCCGGTGCCTTCCACCCACCCAGGTTCCTCTGTGCAGCTCTCAGATTTATTCATAGGTACACTTTATATATGCGTGCGTATCACACGCACACATATATATGCGCACACATATTTAAAGATGCATAAATACAAGAAAGCAAGGAACAATCCCAAAAGGTTACCAAAAAAGACAGCACAACCTGGAAGAACCAGCCAATGGGTTCAGGAATCGGAAACTTTATTCTGAGGAACTTCATGTACTTAAGGTGGGTGGTGGGCAGGTTACGCTGTGCCTGGCTGTGGGGGTTCTCTGGCTGCTGGCAGGGCGATGGAAGGGTACAGAGGTGAGGGCGGTGGGGAGGTCACTTTTGTCCGTGGCTGTGGGGAGCTTCTAGCTACCTGTAGGACACTGATGGGGGACAGAGGTGGTGGAATAAGAGGTGGTAGGTGGTGTGGAGATCCTTTTGCCCATGGCTGTGGGGAGCTGCCAGCTGCCTGTAGGCACATGAGGGGGTACGGAGGAGATGAATAGTGTGGAGATCCCTTTGTCCTTAGCTGTGGGGAGCTTCCAGCTGCCTGTAGGCCCATGATGGGTTATGGAGAAGGTGATGGATTATATAGATGTTTAGTGGTGCAGTGCTGCCTTTGTCCTCAGCTGTGGGGAACTTCCAGCTGCCTGTAGGACCATGACAGGGTTTGGAGATGGTGGGTGGTGCAGAGATCCCATTGTCTTCAGCTGTGGGGAACTTCCAGCTGCCTGTAGGTCCATGATGCAGTACAGACTGGGGCTGTGTGTGTTTCCTTATCCTTAGGTCAGTGTCCTTGTAGAAAGGTGCAGCAGGAGAGAATCAACAACCAAAGCAAGCTGCCTTCCGTCACCTCAGACCTCCGCTGCCTCCCTGCCTGGGGCCCTGCCAAGGCTGTCTGTGCCATGTCTCCCTGATGGCCAGGAGACACTCCTCCTAGGCCAACCGTGCCACCCACCCCCCAGTGACATGTGCCACCAGCAGTGTTCCAGCCACTTCATCACCAGTGATGGTGCCAGGAGCCCCTGTGGGGCCTGGCCCACAGCTCTCCAGGATAAAAGGATGGGGAGCTCTCTCTGCCCATGGCTGTGAGGGCTTCCAGCTCCCTGCATGACTGATGGGGAACAGGCAGGATACTTATTTCTGGAGGGAGAGGACAGGAGCATGCCGTGGTCTTGTCCCATCCCTCTCTGGGTGTCCAGCTGTGATGCAGAGGAGAAATGGCAAAGGAGAAACGGCCACCCTACCCTCCCCTGCCTGGCACAGCCCCTGGTGTGCCCATCTGGGGCTGGCTGTGTCACCAACTCCCCTGTGACATAGGCCACCACCAATGTGCTGCCTGCTCTGACATGGCCATGACATCACCAGGGCTGCTGCATCACTGTGACATGGACCATTCAAGCAAGAAGAAACAAATATTAATAAAATAATAATAACAGCTGATAATGCTGGGGAGGGAAACTAAGTAGCAGTAGTAGCAATTTAAAGACCAGCAGCTCAGCAAAGGTTAATATAGAATTAAAAGCAGCAGGTCCTGTCTACTGCCCAGTTTTAAAGACCCGTGCTGCTGAGATTTGTGGGTTTGAAGGCTACATTCTGGAAAAAAAATGCCTGTCAGGTTGACTGGAGGTAATATTTCACACATTTGAGATTAAAGACACATCCAGGGCCAAACCTTGCATCCACGAGTTGCTGACGGCATGGAGGACATCTCGGTGTGAACTGCAGGACTCGCATCTTTCTCTCCCTGACATGAACCAGATATTTTGCCAGGGACTGTCCTGTGCTACGCACTTGAATTAGGCATTGGAACAAAATCCATAAATTAGCTTCTGTCTCCTTGGTTCACTGCAAAAGTATTACATCCTCTTAGCTGACAGGACCAGAAGAGATGGACACAAGCTGAAACACGGGAGGTACCCTCTGAACACCAGGAAACACTTTTTTACTGTGAGGGTGACTGAGCGCTGGCACAGGTTGCCCAGGGATGTGGTAGAGTCTCCGTCCTTGGAGACAGTCAATAGCTGTCTAGGCAGGGCACCTGGCTCGCAGTGTCCCGGCTTGAGCAGGAGGGTTGGAAAAGATGACTTCTGCAGGGCCTGTTCTGTGAAACAAAATCTTCCACAAAAATGAAAGTAGTGAAATGAATGCCAAGAGAAAAATGTTCTCTCGTTTACTGGATGCAGTCTTACCATGACCCTCAGGAAGAGTGAGGAACCATGTGAAATCTGCGTGCTGTGAACTAGTTCAGGTTGTTGAACAACGCAGTGATGTGGCCTGCTTTGCCTGGGACTTCGTCCTGTTTTGTACGCTGAGCCACAGAATTAAAGGACTTGGAGCTGTACTTCTGTCTGCTGCTCCTCTTGCCATTCGTGTTTGGTCTTGTGTTGCCTGTTTTTCTGAAACGTGACTGTGGGTCTCTCATCGGAGAATTGCTACTTCGGAGTTTTTTACCGTACTTCCTCGCACAGGTTTCCAGGTTTTAGCGTTCCTGAAAAGACAGCGCGACGTGCCTGTTCCTCTCAGAGGGAAGTAGCACGGTAGCGGTGTAGTCTGCGCATCCTTTCCGCAGTACAGCGTGGCTGTAGTCACCCTGTTTGTGGCCTCATACCCTCCAAGGTGCACGGGTGCTATTGATGCTACGTGGTGCTTGGCTGAGGCCCATCTTGTACGGTACGTGCAGCCTCCCTGCCTCAGGAACTCATTGCTCTTCTTCAAAGTGCTGGTGGGGTGGTGGTTTTGGTAGTGTGAAGATGAGTCCTGCGTACGTGGGTTGTATGACATATGGGGGAGGTATAGGGCCTTTGGAGACAGTATTGGAGGACCGGTTGTGGTGCATGGAGCAACACTGTTCCAGGGTTCACTCCAGACAAGCAGAATGGGTGTAGACTGTGCCTAAAATGTTCTTTCAACCTGGCTTCCTCCACTCTTTATGGGCTCCCTACCAGAAGAAGCTGACTGTTACGGAGGGGTTGTAGCTCACTTAGGGACCAGGATTTGGGAACAAAACAGAACAAGACAAACTGGCAATGTAAATGTACCCCCAGCGGGCTGGCAGAGACAGGGGCTGTTCTGTAGGGAACCTTCCACCTCTCGAGTACGGTACCTACAGCCATACGTGGAGGCTGTGATTTGCTCTACCAGCGCCCTTCCCTCCCACTGCAGTAACTAGCCTGAGTAGCTGCTTGCCTGCAGTTACCCACCTGATTTTCACATAAAAATGGTGGCATGGTTGCTGACTAGAAAACAAACATTTCTTGCTTAACAAGAAGAAATGAGAACCTCCAATTTCTAAGAGAAATTGTACATGAGAACTTGATGCAAGTGCTACTGCTGGTCTTAAGTCGTGCCTGTAAGGTGATTAGCTATGCCACGGCCGATGCTCTGTTTTTCTTCGTTAGGTGTTCCTACAAATAGATACTCCGGTGTGTTTGGATCTTAGAGACTGACCCTGGTTTTATTTGAAAAAAAGCTTAAAACAATTGCTGCTTAAAAACCAAAGGCTGGCTGGCAAAGCGTGATGCACTTAATTTGTGGCTGCCAAATTTGCTGAATTCTTAGCAAATTTGAGACCTTTTTTCCTCCGTTCTTCCAGGCTACATGTGCAAAGAGCATCTGCAAAACAAAAAATGATTGCCACGAGAGTTGTAAGCTGCCACTTATTTGGCAGGATATTAGCTTTGAAACCTAACCCTGGCAGTAAGTACACATTATTAACATGATTGGGAGTGAAAGAACCAGTGAGAAATACTCAGCTAATGCCCTTGTACTTTAATTCTCCAGTTGTTTCAGATTATGTATCCTGATGAGCTACAAAAAAAAGTGTCATTCTGTGTCAGTAGGCAACTGTGCAGTACGTGGAAAACTGACGATGAAGAAGCATAACACTGAATTCAGCAGAGAATGTAATTTTTTTGTTGTTTAATAAAACCTCAAGCCTTTCTTAAACACTTTGATGCTACGGAGTCTCAACTGCTACATTGGACTGCTGCAGGATATGATCCCGCAGTTCTGCCCTACATCTGATTCTGGCAGTAAATTTTTGTAAGTAGTTGTTTAAAGTATATCTCGCATCCCCAGCAGGCTCATCCCCTTCCCTCTGCTTAAAAGCCATTATAACCACTTTAAAATGGAACTCCACGGAACCACTACTATAGGGTATTGAAAGTTCCTGACTGAGGGCTAAAGTCAGAAACAACACAGGTAACTTGCAAAAAACATTTTATGAGGAAGTAGTACGACCTTGCTAGAGATGGCATGTATATATATTAGTGTAATAATATTATAGAAAAAAAAATGCAGAACTTTTGTTTTTTCTGGTGCTCGTGTAAGTGCAGAACTATGTTCAGGCTCTTACCCATGCAACAGTCCGTCTGTCTTTGTCCCGAGTGTTTCTTGTTTCCATTCCTTTGTGACAGTGTATCTGAAGTACTGAAGGGGAGGTTCTGGTAGTCTCATTCTCTCTCCCCGCCGCTTGTTAGCAATGCAAACCCCTGCTTTCCGTGAGAACGAGAGGACTCCCTGAAGGTACTTGGTAGAGTCTCCTTGAAACGGGATAGGAAAACATTGCCTGACCTCTGGTTGCTCTTTACTTCCCACGTATCAAATGGCAAGCCTCAAAGCTACTTAAAAATTAAGAATGCCTCACAAATTTACATCTTAAAATGGTAGACTAATGTCTCTGAGGGCACTCGCATCGCGTTTGTAGGTGCTGCCAGATTGGGAAGTAGGCCGTTGAGGACAGAGCTGCTATTCTGAGGGAAGCAGACAGGCTGGGGGAATGGACCGGAGGGGACATCAAGTTAAATTCAGTGAGAAAGAGGAATCCTCCCCTGCGGCGGTGCAAGCTGGGGCTCGGCTCTGCTGAAAAGGCCCTGGGAGTCTCTGTGGGCAAGCCTGCTGAACCGGAGCCAGTGGCCTCCCCTGGCAGCAGAGGAGGTCAACAGCATCCTGGGCTGTTGTGAGGAAGGAATTGTCTCCCTTTTCTCAGCACTTGTTAGCCTGCATCCCGATACCGTGCCTGGTTTTGGGCCCCCCAGTACAAGATGGGTATCGACAAACTGGTGCAAGTTCAGCGGAGGGGCTCCGAGATGGTTGGAGGCTGGAGCACTCGCCCTGTGAGGTGAGACTGAGGGAATCGGTGCTGGTTTTCCTACTTAGCCTTTCCATGCTGGACCAAGGGGAGAGCCACAGTCAGAAACCCAACTCTAGCCCAGTCACCAGCCAGAGGCACCTCTTTCCTTCCCTGTGGTGCGAGCCTCTCCTTCCAGGGCCCTCCTGGCTGCTGTCACCTTATCTGCCACCTCCTTGCACACTGCTAGCAGTGGCCAGGACCCTTTCCCTGCCCGGAGCAGGACAAACAGCATCTGTTGCTTCTTGATTGCTGCCCTGTCCTGCCTCCTAACCTATATATATGTGTGTGTGTGTGTGCGGCTGCGAGGAGTGGGGCCCTATGACATGGTGGCCGCTTGTCAGATGTTTTGCTGGCAGTAGAGGTCCCCCCCGTCCGTGCGTGCTCGGAGGATGTGGGTCTGTGGTGGGTCTCGCCTCCCTCCACCAAAACTGCCCTCTTTGCCTTTGGGAGGTTGGTCCCTGTGGGCTTGAAGGACCCTGCTCTCTGCCAGATGCTTTTTCCACCAGTACGTAGTCCCCTGAAAGCCAGTAGCAGCGTGGGGCTCGGAGGCTTTGAAGGGTCCGTCTCTCCCTTCCTCAGGGATGATCCCTGCAGCTCCTTCCAGACATCCTGCCTGGTGCTGAGCTCAGGCCTGTGCACACGCATTCCTATCGCAGCGGGCAGACCCTGCCAAAGCCACTGTTCTCAAATGGATTCAGCTGCTGCTTTTTTTCCCCTTCCCTAGCCGCTTTCTAGCGTGGGATAGCAACCTCAGCCTAGTTACTGGGATATTCCCTGCTCAGCTTCACGGGGCAGGGAGGGAGAAACCAGTACCTGGTGGTCAGCCCCTGAACCCCTTGGGGCATCCGTACCAGAGGAGTCGCTGGTGCTTCTGGAGCAGCTGGTGGATCCTAGGAAAGCCACGATGGTGGGGTAAGGCTGCAGGCGCGGAGCTCACCGCAGCACCTTTGCCCTCGTCTGCCACGCTCTGTGCCTCCAACGGTGATGCTGCGCTTGCTGGCGCAGCGGATGGGGTCCCTGAGCTGCTCCGCTGTCCGAGAGCGCTTCAGCTGCTCTTCTAGAAAGTCTCGTTGGCCCGCAGTGCAGAGGTTTGGCATGCTTGGTGGATGCTGAAAGAAATGCCATTTCCATATCATTGACGTTGACAAGATGTCTAGTCTAGTCTAGGACTAGATCATCTAGGACTAGATGATCTCAGAGGTCTTTTCCAACCTTAATGATTCTATGATTCTATATTCTATCTTGACTTTTGAAGAAGCACTAAGTTCTGTGGGCTCTTCAAATCACTAGGTCCATGAGAAGAATTTGAATTGCTTTGTTAGAGCCATTGGGGACGCAAGGATATCTTAGAGAATTGCTTTTATTAAGGAATGACTATTTTTGTATGAAACAGCTTAGTTTATTTCTGCTTAAGACAGGAAGCTATAGGCAGTCTTGTCTTGTGGGGGTTTTTTTTTGTTTTTTTTTGTTTTTTTTTTTTGTTTTGTTTTAAAGGATATTAAAAATAATATCCAAACCCTGTAGTTGATAATCTCTAAGGAACTTCTCTTCTGCTGACGCTAGACTTCTGCGTTGCGATTAATGGAGCTTACTGTCATACTAATCCAGGCAACGGTTAAGAGTGGGCACTTCAGTTGCCTGACTTTGTGTTTCTAAGCTAATTAAGTTCGGTGCTAACTTCATGCTGCTGCCTTGCTTGGCTTCAGAAATTCCTTTCTGAGCAGTGATCTGTCATAGTTATTTTTTAATACATCAATGAACTACTTAAAGCTGCTAGTAAGCCTCTCATCTCAGTGTCACATAATTGCATCCATAGGTGGGATTGATGATATTTCCTTGGAACTTAGAAATACAATGGGATGCTGCATAGCTTGACTGGTCTGAGGTACCCTCCTAGTGCCTTTTGCTTCACATGACAGGAAGGTTAGTGTTGACAGACAGAGTGACTGTGCAGTGATACTAATGACTTCAGAAAATACGCTTTCCGTAAAGGCATATTAGACATATTAGTCACTACTGTTAACGTCTGTTGTGTGTATTAACATTACAGCTATTCCACTTTGAAAAATGAACCTTCATAAGAGCTACCGAGAAACTTTCAGCTGTATCACTTGATTTCAGAACTGTAAAGCAAACCAGCAAAAAGCCTGTTTTTTTTGAGAACGTGCAATAGGGTTGAACATCAACAGTGGAAAGTATCATTTTAGCCCCACCTGACTGCAGTGCCTTTTGGAATTCTCAGTTTAGTATGGGAAATGGTGTTCATCCCCAAGCAGTATGTTGCAAGAAGCTAAACTGGTCCATAGGCTTTAAAGCTCCAACTCGGAGAAAAACTGGAAAGCAGGAAACAATGAAAAGCGGTAAGGATTGTGCCACGGATGGTTGTGGTAACAGCTGTCTTGAGATCAGTCTTCTCGTGCTATTGAATGTGTGACCCAGAGCGTGAGACAGATCATCACCGCATCTGAATTTATACCAAGTCTTGTAAAATTCCTTCTTTCTGTTGCCCCAGGAGTTTCAGGTCCTCTGTGGAAAGCTTTGAGATTTTCTTCTTTAGCTTGTAACTTTTTTTTCCCCCCTCCTTTCTTCTTTTCTGATTGCAGGAAATTTTAGCTAACTGAGAGCGATCGGAGCAAATTAAAATGTTATTTGGATGCTCTTTTGGCTGACTCATTTTTGTTCCCTAGGAAATAAATAAGGTAGCTTCAATCAAAAATGCATGTTAATCTATCTGTAAAATAAATGTTTGTGCTATTGCTTCAGAAATGTCTTGTCTCAGTTTTGCAAAACTCCAGACCATAAACTATTTAACATACTACACGTTATTCTATTCTTGCAGGCAAGCAATACCGCGTAGCCTAAAAAGCTAGTAAAGATGCTGTGTAATTTAATAACCTTATTTTCAAGCAAGACTATGCATTGAATTATGGTAGTGTGAAATGAGGTTTTCATGTACTCTTGCCTCAGACTCTTTTCAGATTAGTCATTTGTTTTCTGGTTGACTGCCTGTGAACAGCTAAAAGAGAAGCTTTCACTTCTGGGATTTGATATTTGTTGTGCCCCATTGTTTTTGTTTTATGTTTAGGCCTTTTTTTAGCTGTGTGGTGAGGAATGGCTCACTTTGGTTGCAGAGCCATCTGAAAGCCTGAACAATAAGGTTTGCCTTTTTATTTTAAGGCACAAAGAAATTAAAATTTATTTTAAAATTCACATGTCTCATCCTGCTAGTGTTCAAGGTATGTTGTCGAGCAGTGGAGATAGTTTCAGATTTTGAACAAGTTTTACTGAATATTTTTTTCCCTCGTGAAAGTTCGTGCAGCTCCTATCGTTGTGCTTTTCACGGCGTTTTCCAAATCCTCCTGAAGAACCTCCCTCTCTGCAGAGCACGTTTCCTGGTGCTGCAGAGGCTGCCTTGTGGCAGGCACTGTGGGAGCTGAAGCTGGCTGACCTCTATTTTAAATGTCAGGGGTGCTTCACCCTTGCCTTTCAGATTCCATTTGCCTTTTTTTAACCCTTCCTTAGGACCCTGCCTGAAGCGACACCGTTGCGGAGAAGCACTTGTGCAGCCTGAGCTGTACTGTTATACAGCTGGAGTCATTGTATTCTACGCCTCCGCCTCGATTGCCTTCTACGTGGTCTGTGTTATTGGCAAGCCTGGCTGGGTTGCGCCGTGTTTATTATAGCTGTGAAGCGTCTTGTCCAAACTGGACGTCAGCAGACAGGCTGAGTTTCTTGATGACCAAATGAATTTATAAAGCCTTCAAAATCCCTATGTTAGAAAATACAGGTAGCCGCTCCTCCGCTGCTTTCAAAACAGCATCCTACGGGTGAATCGTTCCCTGTTAGTAGGTGTTCTAACAGGACAGACATAGATATTCTTCTATCATTGTTTGTCTTTGTCAAACTGGACTCGCCTTCTCTTGCTTCCCCCCAGCTCTCCCCAGGCATGTCCAGGATAGTGTGGTTGGTATTACCATGACTATCAAATTCTAATCATCATAGGTAATTAATATTAAATTTTCCCTATTTTGTCTCATTGCTTTCTAGCCTCAATATTAGTTGAGGGTGCAGGATGACTATGAAGAACAAATTGTGTGTACATGCATTTTGTACACTTGGAAGTTCATAGCTTTGACAGGAATGCAACTTCGGGGACAATACACTGATTATCGAAGTCTCTCTCTGCTTGTCCAGAGTCTTACCTGCCCTGCTACCTAACGTACTGTGCGCTGCATACGATTGACTTTAAAACATTCATAGGATTGTTGCATTGCCTACCTTAAGGTAAATACTCGAGCACAGGTCTTGTGAGGAGCGGCTGAGGGAGCTGGGGCTGTTCAGCCTGGAGAAGAGGAGGCTGAGGGGAGACCTGATCACTCTCTGCAACCCCCTGGCAGGAGGGTGCAGTGAGGGGGTGTTGGTCTCTTCACCCAAGTAACTAGCAATATATTGGATGAGAAGAAATGGCCTCAAGTTGCGCCAGGGGAGGTTGAGATTGGATATCAGGAAAAATTTCTTCCCTGAAAGGGTTATCAGGCACTGGGACGGGCTGCCCAGGGAGGTGGTGGAGTCCCCATCCCTGGAGGGGTTCAAAGGAGGGGTAGGTGAGGTGCTTAGAGACACGGTTTAGTGGTAGACAGGTACGGTTGGACTTGATGATCTTAAAGGTCTTTCCCAACCAAATGATTCTATACTCAGGATAAGCCTTTCAGAGATGTGTATAATCACTCTCTCAGCTGAACAAGGAATGGTAGTGAATGTATTCTCTATGCATGGAAATGACGAACACTTATATTCTTTTGTGAATGCAATGGCTCTGTTTAAAATGGAGAGGGTTTCAGATTGGAAGAATTGCTCCCTACTGTTCTATTTAGCCAAACTTTTTCCTTGTCAGGTGGCCATTCATTTTAGTCATGGGCATTAGGCGATAAAAGCATGGGATGACAACATTTTTAAAAAAAAAGTTCTGCCCTGACTTGTCTGGTGTTTGTATCCCTTTTGTTGGTACAAGGAGCCATGCTGTGCAGATCAGGAGCTCCCTACGTAGGGAACGCTGAGATCGCCGTTGCACCTTCATCCAGATTCCTGCCGCGATGGCTCAGTCCGTGTGCCTTTTCCTAGGCATCTGCTGGCAGTGGCTGTCGTGGTGCTGGACTAACCGGCCCTTTGGTCTGACCTGGTACGGCCTCTTTCAGGTAACGGCAGGGCAGCCGACGAGCGAGTCCCCTCTGCGACACGCACTGCACGAACCGCGGCACGTAACTGCTGGGGGCTTTCAGCTGTGATAGGCTCTGCCAGCGTAGGTGAAGTGGTGTAACAGTCACCCAGCCGTGGTACCAGAAAGGGAGAAGGCCTCTGCCTCTTCCATATGAACCATAAGACTCTTAATATATCAATATACATTAAATTAACTGATTTAAAAAGTATTTTGTTTTTATATGTTTCCTCTGAGCAGGTTAGCGGGGTTTTTTTTTTTTGCTGGTTCTGGGGGCAAATCATAAAGCAACTGCCAGCTTTGTGTTCTCCAAGACCAATGATAAAGTTACGTTTCACTGACACGGGGACTGCTTTTGGGAGCAGATTTTTTTTTTTTCTTTAGGAAGATGCTAGCTCTTGAAGACACATCCAGTGACTTCTTTGGGGAATTCTTTGTTTAGTGGCTGTATCACGTCCTGTGTGTAAAATGCATTCTTTCTGAACTTTAAAGTAATTGCAGGAATTTGTTTTTAATTCTCTGGGTTTTACTGGCAAGATTCTTGAGACCCTCCTAAGTACAGTTAAAAATTTAAGTTTGGAGAGTGGTGAAAGTGGCTATTAAAATGATGCATGTGATACCTTCAGGAGTAGGAGGTTTGTTTTTTTTTTTCCCAACCCATTCATATCAAGTGTATGTAGTGAGCAGGGAGAGTGTCAGAAATTCTCTGGGATTCTCTGACAGAGAGAAATACCCATCTTTATGGGAGAGTTTGTGGTAAATAGGGGCTTTGACACTCCTATACCCACCTCACTAATGATTAATGTAACTTTGAAAAGACAAGCTTTATTTTTGGTTTTACAATGTCACCTTTATCTTACTGTGCCTGCTTACAGACTTTTCCTGCAGGTGGGGAGGAAGGAAATACTGCTTTGAAGTTTGGATTTTTGTCTGTCTTCCAGTATCACAGATCGAGAATTAACTTGTGTTACCTGCCTTGGAAAAAACTTGTTCTGTTCTAAAGTCTGCGTTCCTCACTTACAGGCTTCATGTAGCTGGAAAGTGTGTTCATGACTAGGCAACGCATCAACGTATCAATGGCAGCAAGAGCTCTTGAATTTTCTGTAAATAAGGATGATACAGAAGAGAGAATATGATAGAAATGGGAGCTACAATGAAGGCTAGTTTGTGCAGGCAGGCGTTTCACAGGATAGGAAGAACTTGTTGCACCGCAGAGCCAGGAATTACTTAAAAACAGTAAGTGTATAGTTCAGGTTCCGATTTCGAGAACTAAATGAAGACTTGAATCTTCTTTTGCAGAACCAGAAAACAAAAGAACAGATCGAAAGCTTGTTACAGAATGGAAAGCATAAAGAGTTACGGGATCGTCTCTGCTGCAGGCTGACCTTTGGGACTGCCGGTCTTCGCTCTGCCATGGGAGCAGGCTTTTGCTACATTAATGATCTTACGGTGATCCAGTCAACACAGGTAAGCTGAATAGCTGCATAGGAGAGAACTGAGTGGTTTCACAGTAAACGTTTGGGTCCTATAGTGTACCACTGAAATACAAGCTGAGGCTGAAACACGGCAGCTGTTCCAACAGTAGAGTGATAGCATGAAATTTTAGTGCTGGAGGAAGGTAAAGTAGCTTGAACACTGGACATCCTAGGAGGCAGACTATAATCACTTCCACTGGAACTTGGCCAGCAGTTAAAGTCTGTTATACTGCTCTGAAGTTGGAAATCATTAGCTGTTGTAAGAACTTTTAGTATTTGTCAAAAACTAAACAAAAAAACAACAAGAAAACCCCAAAAGCAAACCTACCTCCAGCCAAACAAGCCTTTTCTTTCATTTGTAGCCAAAGTTCTGAATAACTATACAAAAATAACAGGTTTTACTAAGAAAATGAACAGGACATAAGATGAACAAAGAAGTGTAGACCAACTCTGAAGAACATCTGTATTGTAAATTGTTTAACTTCTGGGGAATCCTACCAGTAACACTGGTTGTGTTACCTACAACTGGATTGGATAGTGGTAGAAAATACTGTGGTTAAGTGCACTGGCATTACTGTAGCTCTGTCTGTGGCTCTTGGCGCATTTTTACGTAGAGATGCAAGAAAGTCATTTGTGATATGAACTTAAACTCTCAAACCGCAGATCTTAGGTTACGTATCGTATCAGAGAGGTCCATGAGTCATGGTTTATCTATGATTTAATATTTGTGTATTTGGGTAAGAGAGATCATTATAGAATTACTTGCCAAGAAAACGTTGCAAACAGATGGTGATCTTTTTGAGGACTAGTTCTTTGAAGCTTGGAGTAGAGTATTTTGGGATGGACGTCTTGATTTGCATACAGACAGGGCGATCTTGGAACTTAGACATAGCTCTTGGCTGCCATTTTGGTAGTTGTGTATTACCATTGTCAGAAGGGGTCTGATGGGATGGGTGTGCCTGTGGGGTAAAGTTCTGGCTAGGGGGCTTTAGTCTTAATTTCCTGCTCCTCTGCCAGAAATTAGGCTCTGCTTGGTGGTGGTGCTGGATGTATGTTTAGGAGGACACAAAAGCTGGTACGTGGAGTTGAGGAGCTGGGTAGAGGCTGCCACAGAGTCCTGAATGATACCAGTGCTGTAGTGGGGAAGACTGGTGGCAGAGGCAACTCGCTTCTGACACATCTTTTGCTTGGACCATGTTTTAGGTTCTTTTGACTAGCTGTTTAAGTTGATTAACAACCAGAAATACAATTTTCTGGACTGGTTTCTTCAATGTCTTTTACCCTCCTTTTTTCCTCTGTTGATTTTGGCCTTGCATGCCAGAAGAGAGATGGAAAATGATCAGCCTCTTCTCCTTTTCCCTCCCTGCTTCTCTTTTCAGGAATGTTAATGAGTTATATGTGTGTTGACTGTCTGAATAAATCAACCTGTTGATTAATATGAGGCTTTGTTATCTCCACTTTTCTTTGAAGCACTGTTTTGTTCAAGGGCAGATGATATATTCTTTCTGAAAGAATTTGGTCTCCCGTTGTCTCTTTTCTTTCCTCACCTTTTTGAGAAACACTTTGGAAAGGAACAGTTGATGTTGATTCAGTTTTTAATCAAAAGTGCTCCATGCTCCTCTTCTATATTGCTTTCTCATAGTTGATTTGTTCTTAAATTCGCTTATTGTACAGAACCAGGATGCTTTTCAGGGGACGTGTTCCTCTATCAATTTTTCCCCAAAACAGGTAGATTAAATAACTAATCTTCACAACTAAGCTCCATAAAAAATTAATTCAGAGTATGTCTGAAATTGATCTGATAGTATCCAGACTTTGAGGACGTGAAAGAAGAGTCTGAATTTGAACATTGTAGTCCTGTTTAAACTATCATTCCTGACTTCAATAGTTGTTCTTGCACATACTTTATTATGGTAAATATTAAGCAAAAAGCAGTTGGATTCTTGATTGCAAAATACAGCTCTCTCTCTCACTGGTGAAGCTAGTGGGAGGCAAGGAGAGAGAAGTGTTGAATCCTTTTGAAAACGAATAGCATGAGTCAGAAAACGGATATTCCGTGTTTCCTTTCCATATGAACATCCAAAATACAAATGGGTTTGGACTGTGAATATTAAATACACTTAAACATCTTATCGGCTCCCACCAATAAGTCTTGACTATGTCTTGACTATGTCTTGACTATGTCTTCAGTCTTGACTACTGAAGACATAATGAATTGGTGTATTTGTAAGCATTGTACTTGGAACATCAATAAAAAGTTCTTGTTATGACAAACCTACTGAATCTTATCTACTCTGTCCAGTACTTTTTTTGTAAGTGGACCTTCAGCCGTATGATAAAAGGTGTTTTATTACATGATCTACAAAGGGTTGATAAAATCTCTGTGTACTTAAACATTTTAAAATAGTTGTCTCTTTGCAGGTTAATGCCGTGATACAAGCCCCTCAGTAGATGTGACTGAGATAATTTGTTTTCTCTTGGCTCAGGGTGGAGTGGTGTGCTTAAAATTTGGAACAGTCGGGGCTTTATTAAGCTGTTTGACATACTGCTAATGTCTGGCTTGTACAGCTGGAGCCCAGACTTTCGCGGTGAAACCAAATTCCAATAGCTGTTTATACAGGCTTTGAAAAGAATAGAAGTAACGTGTTGGAGCTCACTGGTAGTGTCTGAAACCCAGCCCTATATCTGACCGTTTTTTCTCTTCAGTTTCATCGTGGGTCTAACAGAATGTTTTTCTTCAGGTTTCTAACCTCTAAACTGGACACACCTTAGAATGATGCTTGCTTTAATTCTAGCCTTACTGATCTGAATATGCCAAACTCCTCTGCTACAAATACTGTAACGGTACGAACAAAACTTACTGATGTGGCACAGGTGGTCCCCACTGATCCAGTGAGAATGGGCTGAAGACATTAAGTGAAAAATAGTTTAAAAACAAGTAGTTTGTTGCCAGTGGTGGAATTGTTAAGAACAGCAAAGTTGCTTTAAACAAATCCACTTTTCTTTGAAGCAGAGTAAACATCTTGATAATGCAGAGGAAGTTAATAATAGTCACTTTACTTTTTGGCCTGTGCAGCCTGTTGACTTGAGTTGCTCATGCTCCCAGCGCCTGAACGTTGCATGCTGCCTTTGTGTTTCCAGTCTCGTGAAAGCGTGACTGAGCTCGGATCGGCCGAGTGATACGCATTCTTGGCAGAAAGCGAAACGTTTCCTTTTGGTCAGCAGGGAATGTGTTTGCCAGTTCAGTTTCAGGGGCACTACCAGTTTCTGAAAGTAACAAACTGGGTTGTATTCACTCACTCCCTCTATAGAGCTTCTATTTGCAGTTGTTTATTAAAGCCATGTATCAAGTTAGAAAAAGCAACCCCTGGGAAGTGGATTAAAACTTGTTTCTGAAGTAAACGGCATTAGATTTAATCTCTTTGTGTGAGTACACTAGTTTTGGAAGCTAAGGACGTTAACAGTTTTGCTGAGCCTAATCTGAAAATGGGCAAGCCTGTTGCTCTCTACTTGTCCTTACCTGCTACAGGAATAAATGGCCATTCAAAAAAGTAGACTTCAGTGTAATTAAAATATTTCCTTCAAATAAAATAAACCTTAGGTAAGTTGCATGCTTAAGCGCATGCTGTATTCTGCATTTGCACGATTATGTTGACATCATGAAAAGTCAGAGCCAGAAAGGTACAGAATATCCAGAAGGTGCTTTTGACTCTTCTGAAGACTATGGGTACGTAACTTATGCATAAAGCCTAGATTTTCCTGCTCAAGTATTGCTTCTGTCCTGCTGAACCAATTGCTTTTATTAATGGGTAAGTAACCCGTCGCTGACCTCCAAAATGACGAAACATCTCTGCATCATTGCTATGAGTTTCCTGTTGCTACATAGGCAAAGCTAAAGATAATAGCTGAAAGATTTGAAATACTGGACTTCATAAAGCTGCTACTCTCTCTCTTGATTCATCAACCAAAAATCTTTCCATCCCCTTCTGATACCACCACTTTCCCCTCGCTTCTCTCTTGAAATGGATCCTAAGGGACTGGACATGCAAGAGAATTATTTAAAACATGGTTGTAGAAGCAGACTAGATCTGTCTGTGATTTTTTTTATAGGGAAATCACCTGAACTGTGCAGTGGTACAAATATTTGTAATATTTCAGTGCACCTAAAGAGAATTTTGTTTTATAACCACTGAGGTGGTTACACATTTGTATGCTGACACTTGCTGATCAGTTATTAATCATCATCAAGTATGTAATGGCAAGATGTTGACTTGGATATCTTCAATTTAGGAGCAATAGCTATCCCAGGAGAAATTAAATGGGGAACACTTATCAAAACCTGAGTCTTGTAAAAAGGAAATAGGAATTCTTTAAATTGAGAAACTTGCTGAAGAAAGTACTTGTCCCAAGAGGTGTTGGGGTTACTAACTGCCCTCTGAGAAAGGGAGAATGGCACCTGGAAAAAAAAAATAATAGGTGTGGACTTGAGTAGAGGGTTCAGATAGTGGAGAGGCTCCGCGTTCACTTCTTCTCAGTGTCGTTCTTTATTTATTTTTATTTCCTGCAGCTTTACTAAAGGTATTTGGATAGTAAACAAGTCCAGTAGGGCTGGACTAATTTCAGCTGTTAGATCTTTGGCTAAGCTCAAAGTATTTTGTTCTTATATAGCATATCGCATTGCGTCTTAATTTTAAGCAAAACTCTGTGGCAGAAAGTAAAGATATTGCTATTTTTATTCATATAAAAGCTTTGATCTCTGTCAAACAGTGAAGCTAGTTTAAGAGGGTGTCCTAGGAAAAATCTCGCCTTACCCTTGAGGGGAGCGTTATTTAGATTGTGGTGGCACCCCAGAGCTGCCAAAAATGCTCAGGCAGAAATTGCTGGGATGAGGTGTAGGGGACAAAGTGCAGAAGATCTAGTCTACTAAAACGATCCGTATGGGCCCTTACTTCGCAACAACAAATAGATCAGTTCTTCCATGTCTGTGGAACGAGGGGATGGAAAGCTGGGCCATGTATAAGGGTGCGGGCATTAGAGCCAAAAAGCCAAACCCGCTATGGTGGTTGTCACTGGGAAGTAAGGGGTGAGGAGGAAGTTTGTGCAGAATCCTAGAGGTGCCGGGGTTGCCAGAAAGTTCAAGAGATGCCTCTGCTGTCGGGGAGAGCTCCTGGGGGTAGGTGTGAAATGGAAGTCATGTGTAACAGCTCTACGCTTGTAAAGAGGGGTTTGTAATGTATTGGCTTTCTTATGTGGGCAGGAGTATTAGTTGTTCTATCTGAACTTTCCTTGCTTCATGCTGCTTCTGAAAAAGTTTATACGCCCCTGTTTTTCTGCTTCTAACTAGTACCAGTTTGTCTAGTATGGTCCCGCTTCTTCCATAAATTTTGTCTTTTGTGCAGCTTCTTGATGTTTGAGGAACTAGTTCAGATAAAACTCTGCAACGTGCTCTGACCTCAGGATATCACTAGCCTAAATAAGGGATGTGTTGATGAGAAATCTGCTCTTCATCTCTTTAAAGGTTGTTCAATCTGTTCTAGTCAACTTGACCAAGTTTTCCCCATTCCTCTATCTCTTACTATTTTACAACTGTCAGTGAAAGTTCGTGATAAGTTGTCAGGGCGGTGTGAACATGGTTGTGTACCAACATACACCAGTTCAAGCGTGAAGGTGACTTCAGCTGGTGCTACGGCACAGCTTCCAGTTCTGTCAGTATCCAAAGATTTGTATTTATTTTAACGTTTTTCTCTCTCTGTGAATCCCCCTAGAGACACGCTATATCTGCAGCTGAAATAGTTCTCCAAAGAGATGCCAGTATCCACTTATTTGTGCTTTCAAGCACATTCTTTGGTGGAAAGGGCGAGAACCACTACAAAAATTGAGCTCGGCTGAATTTCATGGGTAGGAATCAGGCTAGCTTTCCGGTTGAGAGATTGCTTATTGGCGATATCAAGTCAGATCCAGATAAGAACATTGCAAAGAACCGTGCTTAATACTAAGGCAAAAATCGGTTTAATTCCAGTACAAAACACCTCCATTTCTTCTGTCAAGGGGAAACTTGTACCCTCGTAAGAGGTAGCCTTTTTAGGATGAGCTTGGCTATGGTAAGTTCACAGTGCTGTGTTTGTGTTAGGGAAGGCTGCTTTCTCATTGTAAATAAATAGTAGCCTCTAGAACCTTCCGTTAACAATAGTGCTTCCATCTCTTTGTCTAAAACTGCTGATCCATCCCAGGTTGTTTCTGTGATGGATCTCCAGAGAGATTCTAACTGGGAAACGAATGGACGTGAAGGCCGCGGGGAAGGTGAAGCTGGAACGCCGTGTAATGCACTATTTCAAAGTGTTTTGTGCTATCTCCTCCTGTTTTGCAAAGAAGGGGTGGCTGACTGCGAGGCTGTTTGTTTTTCTCCTGTGTATGTTTCGGCACGTACTTCTCCTCACCCCCAATGTGTCTTAAAAATGTACTCCCTTCATCTGCTCCCTGTTCTTCTCCCTGCGCGGGGGTCTTCTCTGATACCTTGCCATTGGAAATGTTCTGCCTTGATGCCTTGAAGACAGCTTGTATTTGTGTGATGTTAATAAATCGAGGACTTTCATCTGGCCGCCTGGAGCAGGTCACTAGTAATAAACTTTCGTGGGTAAGGATGAAGCATGCTTTTAATGTAAATTTAGAACTAACTCTTTGGAAGGAGTGCTGAAAAGGTGTCTGGCTTGTACTGTGAGCACAAGGATAAAGGCTAGTGCTGACCAGCACTAGCATTA
>VZTL01057448.1:2008-22932 GCA_013400535.1 Scopus umbretta | reverse complement strand
TTTTTTCCCTGGAAAGGGACACATTTGACTGGAGAGGAAAAAAAAAAAAGCTAGGAATTTACACAACCCCTTGGTCTCCTCTAAAAGCTTCCCCTCTTTATACCTTCCTTTCCTCCAAGAAGTTCTGTTTCTAAGCTTTTGACTGCTTTTGCGTGGTTTGAAGAGCACAAGCAGAGCTCTTCCCTCGCATCACCCAAAATTGCTGTTTATATTTCTGTAACTTTTCCTTTTGAGTAACTTTGTACTGTTGTCTCAACTGATAAGCACCACGGAAGATCTTATCTGATCTTGCAGAGAACCACAGTCTCTCAAGCACGCTTACTCCTTGATTTGATATTCATGTCCTAGTTGAGTATTCACTAGTAAAATGCTATCCAGTGACTGCCTTAGATTCATAATCTAAACTGAAGACACGGCTTGTCTAATGTTTGTCTTTACTGTCCCTGTTCTGTTTGTCAATTAATGTGATGTAAATTCAGGGAAATTATTTAAAGAAAATCAGAAAATGTATTTTTTTCTTCTTGAGTCTGAAGCATCCTGGATGTGAAGGGAATAGTGGCTACACTTTGTTCTTTGACTTCAAACTGAATAGAAAATGTGTATTTAATGCCCAGCTGCCCACCCCTCCACCCCCCCTTTCTTTTTTTTTCCTATTTCAGGAAACACTCCCTGGTTTTAAATGGATTGGAAGTAGAGTAAAAGATCTCCTGGATAACGGAAAAGAAGTTCTCTTTGCATTTGAGGAATCCATTGGTATGTATGTTAATATCACTTTTAAAATGTTGAGAACTGTCTCAGGAAAACGTGACTAAAAAGGAGCGGTCTTAGTTATGAAACAAAACATAAAATTTTTGTTCTTATAGTTGCTAGAATTGGTATTTTGCTCTCATCAAACTTGCCAACTATCACAATAAATGATATATGAATCTCTGATTCTGGTACTGTGCTTGTGTAGTTCCGCGATACAAACCTGTTCTGATACAGGTTGAAAGTCCCGAGATGCCAGAGCTGAACTGCTGTTGCTTTGTGACCTTTTAGCAGAGATTAGGCATAGGATCCATTCTTAATCAGTGTAATATCTTGGGGGTCCTCTCTGTGAGGGGCTGAGCTATGAGGGGCTGGGACGTGGCTTGCTTCGGTCACGGTACCCATTGCACCAGTGCTGCCGTTCCTCCACGAGCTGTACACCATCCCCTCGTACTTTGGAACAGTATGTGAGGGATCCAGGTGTGCGGGATTGGCATTAAATACCTTATGGAAGTGTGTGAATATTCCTGCTGACCTTGCCTTGAGCACTCTATCTTGGTGATCTTGCTGACACCACGTATGTGTAGAGAATGGCGTAGTGAACGTTTGAGCTGTAGGAATTCCTTACTTAGGGATAACCAGCAGCTTTCTGGGACAGCATATTCACAAGTAATACGGCATTTGAAAATGAAGCATGCAGCGAAGAGAGCGTGTATCCGTGCCAGTTTCATTCATCAAACTAAAGAAGCTTTTGACCATAAGGAGTTAAGATCTTCGTGTGCATCCCTTCCGAAGGAAGGTGTCTTGGCAGTACTCTGGAGCACTGGTTTATGGGTTACCAAGGCTGCGTCCTTTGATTCAAATTGCTGGCAAGACTCTCTGCAGTATCAGTGTGCTTGCACAAACCCAGCAAATTCTTATGTTTAGCACTGTACTGTGAGAGATCTCAGAAAGCAGATGTCATCAACCTGGAATTAATTGATTATAGCATGTATCTTTCCAGCCCTATAACCCGAAGGTAATCAGATTTCTTAGAAAAGGCGAATGCATATGCAGTAATAAAAACCAGCTTACATGTATCGCCAATTTGCTGCTACAGGTTAAAAGGTTAAAACTTCAATCAAGTAAATCAGTGTAACAGTATGTCAGGCTATTTTTCCACGATCATTTTCTATTTCTAGGCTTCATGTGTGGCACATCAGTGTTGGATAAAGATGGCGTAAGTGCAGCTGTGGTCATAGCTGAAATGGCAACCTACCTGGAGGGCAAGAACCTAACACTAGCACAGAAACTCATTGAGATCTATGAAACGTAAGTTGTGGTTTTCATTAGTATGTCCTGCTTAACTATTTTGGAGCTGGGAATAATCTAGTAAATATTTTTAATGCATCCCTTGGATGTTTCCTCGTTGTAAGTTGTTCTTTCTGATGATGGAATAGAGTCTTCAGTATTGCAGATACCACTTGAATACCGTATCTCCCAAAGGACCAGAGAGTCCCTTTCTATCGTGTTTCTGCAATAAATTGCGAAAGAGTAGAATTTTGCATATGGATCCACCAGGGTAAACCTTTCTCTCTTATTTGATTCATGCTGTGCTACTTCTCTTATATTCTGATGGGTAGCTGTGTCTTGGTTGCAGTCTCTGTGCCTCTCTTTCAATACTGTTTTCACTTAAACGCAGTCTGCGGATTGTTAGATCCTGTGCTTTAACGGAACTGCCGGCACAGTTACAGCAAATCATATATGCCATTCCTTTTCCTGCCGGCCCAGCAGAAAGGCAGACTCTGGCCTTTAGAAACTTGGAACAAGGAAGCATGGTCAGCATTCATCTGTTTATGGCACTCAGGAGTTCGCTCTGTTGTATGCAAACCGTAGTAAAAATGATTCTGCACAGCTGCATTGAAAAGCTGTCAATGATAGTGGTAACAGAAGGATTCATCTTCCAGTCGCACTTAATTTTTTAAGCTGCAGAGAAGGGTCTCTGTAGAATGAGGAGCGTGTGGAACACAGCGAAGAACAACTTGAATTTCAACATGCAAACACGGTTGCTGCACCTACGGAGTGCTTGCATTAGGTCTGATTGGGGATAGCAGTTTTAACTTGGGCGAAATAATCGGTCACCTTCCTCGGAGGCTGTTGAAATGATCTGTTGTTGTGGCTGCTCGCGCGGCTGCAGCAGGCAGTTTTTGATGGTGTGGGAATGATGCTGCATATTCCTTTTCTGCTACCAAGGCTGCGCTTCACCAAATGATTGGCTTTTATGTCTTTGGAACTGAAACCTTTGCTTGAATTTACAAATAGTGTAAGACGGTCTGAGTAATGCAGTGAAATCTGCTTCAGAGTCCAAACATTTGCCTATAAATATCTGTTTCCCCAGCTGTGAGAACTGCATTCTCTTTCTGTTATTGCTTTTCCAAAGAGGGTCTTCCTTTAGATACCAAATGCGCAGAAAACTTCTGAATCTTGTAACTGGAAATGTTCATCTGCTTGTAGGTATGGATATCACATATCAAAGACTTCCTACTTCTTGTGCTATGATCCTCCTACTATCAAAAGGATATTTGAGAAACTTCGGAACTTTGATGCCCCTCAGTCTTATCCAAACTTTTGTGGTATTTACAATATATTACATGTACGAGATATTACTACTGGCTATGATAGCAGCCAGCCGAATAAGAAATCGGTGAGTTATAAAGTATTTTTGCAGGCGAGATTCTGTTTTTGAAGAGACTGAAAAATGAATACACCAAGAACTACGCAGAAACTATGTCAAACTAAGATGGCAGTAGAATTGCTTTCATCTTTTAGGACTGCTTAACAACATTTACTGGGGAGAAAGCTGCTTCAATGTGAAATGGCTTGGCTATTGTGTTGACTATTTTGATGTAACAATGAAAGAACTTTATTAATTGAAGTGAGCTTGATGCTCGTGCAACTGTTAAGCTGTCTAGCGGGCTTCCAGATGTTGGAATTCCAATGGGAGTAAGACACCGTCCCGTTATCCTGAAATACGGAGTCTAAGCTAGATGATAAGCCTGTCAGTTAGGCTGACATTACTTGGTTCTGTTGTGTTGGCTGGTGGATGTGTACTGCTGGGGGATTTCAGCATGTTTATTTAGCTTTGTAGGTACTAAATGTTGCATTTAAAAAAACAAACGAACAAACCAACACTTTTGTGTTAGTTGGGGTGTTCTATAATAAAATGTTGTTGTTTACATAGGTGCTGCCAGTGAGTAAAAGCAGTCAGATGATCACTTTTACGTTTCAAAATGGTTGCGTTGCCACCCTTCGGACGAGCGGAACAGAACCAAAGATCAAGTACTACGCAGAGATGTGCGCGCTGCCCGAACAGAGGTCAGTAGCAGGTCCGCACGCACGCGTTGCACGGTGCCTTTGGGCTGAAAGGTCAGTACGCGGGAATCGCTTCCCTGCCTGGTGGGGGATTCCTCTGCTGCCTCCCTGGAGACCTGAGCCTCAGCCGACTGTTCCAGCCTGTGAAACTGGCCAGAGTGATGCACATTCCTGCTCATAAGGGATCCCCTCTGTGGTGGATAAGACAAAGAATTGAATTCTCAGGGTTGCTACAGTAGGAGACTTCTTTTATTAACCCGATTCCTCATTTACTTAGAATTAAAAAGTGACAAAGTTGTGCTGCTGCTGGCAAGTATGCTTAAACCCAGGTGGATTCCTGTTGCATTTGGGAATCTGCTGTGTTCCTCTGAGCTACTGGTTAGTAACTAGAGGTCTGTCCTCTTGATAGCCACCTAGATTGAGCTTCTTCCAGTTTAAAAGGGGGGAACAAAAAAGTACGGGGTACGTTTATTAAACCATATTGAAATTGGGAGTGTGAATGAGGAACCTAGGTTCTCAGTCTAGCTAACAGAGAGAAGCAGGCTCTTGAACTGGATTCCTAACCTAAACTGCATGAGTCCCCCTCCTTCTAGACTCGTGTCCCAACATTCCCATGGAGCAGAGAATTGAAAATAACATAAAGGGGCCTCTGATTCGGTATTTATTTCTACTTATTGGCAGGAATTCAGGGTGAGCACGTGTTTATCACTGAATGTTTTGGTCCGATTTAGGCAGTCAGTAGATAGTGAGCGGTGGATTGCCGCCTTTGCTTGTAAAATGCGCACATGAGGGGATGCACTGATCCATGCCTAGAGAGCTTTTCACGAGCTGCTGAAGTATTCTTTAAAACACGGTTTATTGCTACATCAAGTGTATTAACACAGGCACAGCCCATCTTTTGAATCATGTTTTTTCAACTGTTCCGGATTGACCGTGGAATAACAGGAGGTCAAAGAAGCGGTAGGAGTTCTACACCCAATTTTCTGAATGGCAGCTCTTGCCAGAAGCTTGTATTTATGTGAGATCAGAGAGTTTTTTGAAATTTTGAAATCGGAGAGCTTTCTGATTGTCTGGCATATGAATGGACTTTGTTACGCGAGTATGGAAATTCTCACTTCAGTTGGAACATGCTTCCATAAACCTGGGAGTGGGCAAGGTACCATTTGGTGTAAATGCTGAGGAAAAGGTAAGATATAGTTGAGGCAAACAGCTGTGCCAACAGGGAAGAAATAAATGTTAGAAATAACCAAATCTTAACACAAGTGAGGGCCAGATGAGTAAGAGTAGTGGGGGAAGAGAAGCAAAGTACCCGAGGTGCTTTGATGCATCACTTGGGCTTCTGCTGCTGTTCATTCTAGTAAGTCAGAAAAATACATTGACCTTTAATTGTAGTAATACTTACGGTTAATGGCAATTACTATCTGGAACATGAAAAGCCTTCAAGCTTCCCTGGTTCAAGGCATAAAATGGTCTGTAGGAACCTCAAAAGGCACTCCTCTCCATGATAGCTTTGCAAATATTTCTCCGAGTTGCTATTTATTGATTATTCTTAAAAGCTAAGCATCAGGAAAGTCAGTTTTATTGTACCATTTTTGGGGTGGCTTTTTAAAAGGAAGCGGTGACCTGAAGGGCGGTCATGTATTGCCAGTTCCACAAATGAGCAAAGCAAATGTAAATAAGCCCGTTTTGCCTATTTTTCCTTTAAAAACAGCCTGACTTCCTCTCCTTCCAGTGAGACTTCTGGGGTGGGAGAGGGATTATGCATTTTTAAAGGGGTGTTGCAATGCATTAGTGTTGGCGTACGAGGATGTTGTCTTTTTACTCAAATGAAGGTCTGGGCATTTAAATAGGGCAAGGACCAGTGTGTTACGGTGTCCTCTTGTAAGATGTGACACTTTGCCTGATTACTCAATCCCCCTAAATTGCACTTGAGTCAAAATACAATCAGATACCCTAGATGGGCATCTGAATGCTGTGTAGAGAAGGATATAGGTTATCTACCTCTTCTATTAGTAGCTCGTTCTTACTTTTTAATCCATTTGTAGTCTGTGTCTGATTAGCCTTGCGTTGGTTTTGCGGTTGTTAGTCCTTGTGTTCTCTCTGCTAGCCTAGAGCCCTCTAGTGGCGATTGTTTTGAAATGAATTTAAATTAATATTGCAACAGTCCCTACTGGAAAGTAGCTGGTTAAAGCAAGCAGGTTGGAGTTTCTACATGTTGGTGCTGGTAGGAAACATAACAGATGTAGTCCATCACCATCAGATCTTGCTTTTTTAATATTTTTTTTAAAAAAAAAATAGATGCTTGGTGTTTCTCAGACCTCTGACATGGTTTTATTCTCTTTCTAGTGACAGAAGCGTGCTGGAAGAAGAACTTCAGAAGCTCATTGAAGCTTTGATTGAGAATTTTCTTGAACCTGATAAGAATGGGCTGATCTGGCGCTCTGCTTAGATCTCCTGTAACTGGTGTGGAAAGAAGCGACCACCTGCACTGCGTCATGTGAAACAAAGGAACCAAGAACAGAACTCAGTTTAATACGTGTGTGTGTGTGTGTGTGTTAAACAGCTGCGTTTTTATTCTATAAAGAAGCAGCATTCTTCTGTCAGGCTTTTCACCAAAGTCTGGGCTAGAAAATTGGGGTAAGGAGAGGAAGTGAGAGAAAAGGATGGAATCTATTATTATAATTTTCTATCCTTTTGACCAAAAGACTAATTAACCCACACCAATGCAAATGAACGGCCCTAGCGGGTTTAAGACAGCTGATCCTAACCAGTAGATCTCGTCTTAAACTAATTGCAGGTACCCAATACCATTTGCGTGAAAAGGTTTTAAAATCGGGTAGTCATGGTATTTGAAGGAAGTGATCACTCCAAACTTGACAAAAAAGCCTGCTTCTTCCTAGCTGTTGTGCGTGAGTGTAGGTATTATTGTTACAGGTCTTAATTTCCAAAAAAGTTGAAGTAGAGTTCAGTGCTTAGCACTTCTTGTTTAGGCACGTTGTTCAATATGACATTTTTTCAGCTACTTAAGCATCCTTCTGTTCTTAAAGGTGCTCTTGGTGCATTGTATCTTTCCCGTGTGTATCTTAAAATATTTGAAACAATAGTGGCAACACATGCAGTTCCACTTGCAGTCTGGGTTTTGAATTACGCCGTGCCTTTCCAAAGCTTCCAAAGGAGGAGGAACTTGCTCATTCCTTGGTTGAATTGCCCGTTCTAACTACTGTAGGCTTTGTAACCGTTTTTTGTCCCACATCCCTGAAGGGGCTTAAGCATTTTTTATTTTTTTTTTAATAAAGGTTTCAGAAATATAGTAACTTTGAGAATTCCAGTTAGTGACTTTTTTTGTTTTGATGGCTCAATCATACTGTCTGTGTATTAAATTAAAAAAAAAGAAAAAAGAGGGATGAGAGTGAAGGTGACACCCGTGGGTATTTTGTTTTATTTTTTTCTAAATCATGGTTTGTTTGTTTGTTTTAGGTTTTTTTTCTTGGTCACATCTTGTAAACTACTTTCTGTTACAACAGTGGTTTGCAGGTACTATTATTCTTTATCTTCTCGGGCAAATTTTTAACAACTTCCCATTACCTGTTTCCTACCTTTGCTTGAGCAGAAAGTGATACGGCTAATCACTTTTTCCAAAAAATAGACTGCTACAGAAACTCTCATGTAGATATCCAGGATTTCAGAAAATAAAAGCTGTGTTTTGGCACAGAAAAGCTGTGGAAGATACTTTAACTGAAACAACACTTCAAGAAAAACTGCGTGTTGATTAACTGGGAGTAATACTTGCTAATGTGTGCTGCTAAATTGCTATTTTAAGCCTTCAGAATAAAGTCAGTGATGGTCTGGACATCTCCCCACTATCACTTTACAGTAATTAGATAAAAGAAATAGATAAAAACTGAACACTTAACTGTATTGGAGGTTACATGAGAGGAACCTAAGATGCACTGAAGTTAGAGCCACTGTTTTGCCACTATTGTTAAATCTCTAAATTTGTCCTCCATCTTATTATACCCGTACAGCTTGATGCCGTAGGATCGCGCGGAGTGGTTTTGTATGTGTTGCATCTAGAGGGCTGTAAAGAGCGCCGAGGTTTCTGTGTCTGTGTGGGTATTGGGTATTTCATGCTGACAGACGCTTTGCACTATAACCGTGGATAAGTATTTTGCTGTATATGAATGTACATGTACTGCAGAAGATCTGTGTTGCACAAATTCTTATTTGCCGCCGGTATTTATTTATTTTTTTTTTTATTTCAAGAGAAAATATTTCCAAATTGTTCTGCAATTGAGTGAAATGTATCTAATGCCAAAAAACTTTTTTTTTTTTTTCCTTCTTGATTGTACATTTGACTGACGTGGTGGGGAAAATGGGTGAAAGCATTTACGCAGAGGGTACGCTCACGTTATTGTACAGCGCTGGGTAGGTCTCAGAATGTGTGAAGGCATTTCTGACTGCTGCTTTGTCTTCAGTTTTCATGGAAAGGTGCAGATCTGGAGCCCGTCTGCACTGAATTTGAAGGAGGTCTTGCCGTTTGTTCCGTTGGCAGCAGATTAAAGCCCTAGGCATTTTGGATTTTGTTTTTTAAATAGCCTGCTCGTGGTTCGCAAGAGAACAAGTGACTTGGGACATAATTTTGAACAAAGGCAAACACCGTAAAAAGTGTAGCGTGTGTGATGAGGCCAGCCGTGTGTATATTGTAGCAGTTAGCCTTAGGAGTTAACGTTTTGTGAGTTACTTTTCTGCTCCTGCAAAAAGCAGGAATCCGCAATTTCCCGGCGAGGTCCGCTTTATACAGTAGGCAAGTGTTATAAATGCAGTAGGGAAGAAAATCGTGATTATGTTTTCAAATCAGCATTCTTAGAAGTTGGTGACTGTTCATAGTCTAAATATCTTTAATAAAAAATGAATACAGGGAGTTAAGTATCTGGGGTTCTTCTCGTCAGTAGATTTGAGCAGTAGGTTGTAGACGTAGTAGTGCTTTTGGAATGACAGCAACAGGCACAATCTGTTGAATGTATTTGAAGGGTATAATAACTATTGCTGTTTTTAAACTGCTGCTACCGTTGTTTTCCTACTGTATTTGACTTCAACATATTTATACTGTTCCATTTGTGGAACTCCTCCTTTATCTCCTCCCTCTGGTCTTGCTTCCCTTACTTCTGTTACTGTGAAGGATTGTAATTCTCTTATTTAATTGCCCTGTAACTTTGTTGTACATCGTGTTAGCGTTTGCTGGGCTTGCACACAACCTTCTTTCGGTTGTCTGCCGTTCTTCATTACTTTTCAGAGAAGAACAAAGGCTTTTCAAACTTGAGTAGGAAGCAGATAATAGATCAAAGTACATTATGGATGTTGTGTGCTGGGCGCTTCCAGGTAAAACAAGCCTTTTCGGAGGTTGATCTACAGCAAGTCGTTGGCTTAAACTGTAATTGTACGGCCAGTGATTTGTTTTTAGCGTTTGATAAAATTAGGGGGGGCTTGTTTTTGGTTTTTTCCCCTTTTTGATGTGAACAGGCTTAATCTCCGTCTCACTCAGATACACGGTAAAGTTGTGTTTCTGTGGGCCTAGGCTAGGATCTTTATAAGTACAGGGCACTTGCCAGGCAAGGCTAAATGTCTACGATACAGAGCTTATAGCAGAATTTTTTTATTCTAGTTGTGATCTAGCGCCCAGTCTGTGGTTTAAATAGCTGCAAGAGCTCTTCGTGTCTCTCCTCCTGCACCTCTAAAGGACGCTTCCTACCACGGCACGAGCAAATCGTAAACTCTTGCGTGGAAGAGAAGGAGGGAGCGTGTTTAACGCGGGACAGTTTGGGAGCTCCAAGTGGAGCCTGCACTAGCATAGCCCCTGCTTTGTGTTCGCCGTTGGCGCGGGGTCCCGTTCCGATGGTGAGCCGGCTCTGCTTCCCCTGCCCTTCCCGCAGCCCGGGCCCCAGCAGGATGCGCCTCGAAGGAGCCAGGTTTCCCTTGGGCTGCAGGAGAGCTGGGGTCTTGCCTGAGTACACCTCCTAACTTCCTTAATTTTTAATACCCAGCTCTTCCTTTGAAGGAGGGGAAATGCTTATTTGTGTCATCTGCAGATTAAATTCAGAATTAAAATTCTATGCGTTTGTCTTTTGGACGTTGAGGTGACTTACAACATGCAGTCCGCGCTGCCTGGGGCTCTTTCCTGCCTTGAGCAGTTCTTGGCTGCTCTCAGGCTGTTGCTGTACCTTTACTTGGAGGATACCTGCATGTTGAAATTTCTGGTGTTGTTCCCTGATTTAGCGGTACTCAGGTAGCACTTTGTGTCCCCTCTCTGGCTCCCTGAAGCATGAGGGATTTCCACGCCTGGTTTATTAAAGGGAGTGTGTTTGCGTGAAACTGTCAGAGCACTGAGGGAGAAGCCACCAGGTGGAACGATGGTTTCTGTCACTTGGGGCAGGGTGTTGAACACGTGGTCTGCTTTAGAAAGCACTTCCAAAAGCTTTAGAAAGCACTTGGATCTTCTCTTTAAATTTAAAACTATTGCTGTCATCACTTCATTTTGTCTTTCCCCCTGCTTTTTGCCCTCTTCTCTCCCCAGGCAGGAGAGGGAGGCTCTGCATGGTGATGCCTAGGTGATCAGAGTCCATCCTGATAACAAATTCCCGGTGCGTAGCACGTTTTTCATCCTCCCTCACCCTTTGCGTGCTCAAGAGTAGCTTTGTACGAGGTGATTGAAGTCTCTGAAGCTGCGTCGTTCTCCTTGTCCCGAATCCTGGGGAGTTCTGGATCTGTACTCTTGTTTACCTGATGTCTATTCTGTAAAACTAGGGAGTATTACAAATACAGAGTGAGAACTTGCACTTCTGAAGTATTTCTGTGTGTATTGCTATGTGGATTTAGCTGAATGAAGTGTTATAAGTAATAAAATATTCTCTTCGTAGTAGCAATCCTTCCTGTTTCTTCAGTCTTCTTTAGTCAAACACTGTTGCTGGTGGAGCTGGTGGATAACCGTTCCTGACTTGGTGTAGGAGGAATGTTGACCGTGTGCCACTTGGATACGTAAAGCCCCAGGAACAGCTGCGTTTCCTGAAGCTGTCATCCTTCTGATGACACTAAATGACATCTAGCATGTCAAACTGTGACGCTGTTTCTAAGGGGCTCAGCGTTGAAATTATCCCAGGGCAGAGCACCGAGGACTGCCAGGCCAGTTGTGACCTGAAGTCGCCACTGATGCCACCACGGAGCAGATGGGACGAAGCCCGAGGTCAGGGGACCAAGCAGGGGAGCGACCTGCTGCTGTGCAAGCCAGGGTGGGTGAATTAGTGGAGAGCGTGACTACCCAAAACGGGAGAGTGGGTCTGATGGGTGGCACACACATAAATAATTCTTCTTCCTTTTAAGCCAGGCAGGAATTGGAGGAAGAAAGTGCCCCATGTCTACAGCTGCCCCCTCAAGGGACGCTTCCCTGCCATGCTTGACATCTTTTAGCTAGGGTGACAAGGAGATTGCCTTCATCTTCACGAATGTGGGAGAGAAAACAGACGGATTATATGATGTAAAGGGGACTGTGCTCCAGGGAAGGTACAAGTTCATCACAGGTATACTCCTAAGCATGTTTAGGTGGCTCTTTGGGGCCATAAGGCAGGCGGACACAAGCCAAAGTAGGGAGTTTTGAGGGTGTTTTGAGGGTGAAGTTGCTTCAGGAAAAGCAACAGCCGAGAAGGGAGCGGGTGAGGAGAGTGAGAGGGTCTGCGAGCCCGTGGTGGGGAAAAGGGGACCGGGGAGAGGAGCGGCCGCCGTTGGCAGGCGAGCTGGGGTGGGCACCGCGGGTGACAGTGGGTCCAACCCAGGGGTGGAACTCGCCCAAAAGAGAAGTTTCAGCTCCACAGAGAGAGTCCCGCTAGGGAAGTTGGTGAGGGAGAGGGACCATCCTCTTGCTAGTCCCTCTGTCCTCAGGAGATTACCCTCTGTTGAAGCTTTTATGGGGTTCCTATGCTCACTGGTAAACTCCGAGGCAAGAGTTGATACCACCCCAGCTTGGCTTTGATATTTTAAGGCTACTTTAAAACGTCAAGGTTGATATAAGATGATTCCTGGGGGCACAGCAGTGTGTCCAGGAGGGTTCCCGCATCCCTTCAGTCATGGCTGCAGGCTTCATCCCAGAGGGCTCTGCACGTGAATCGTTTTTTTTTTTCTCCTTGCCAAGGCTGAAGAGCCCCCCTGCTTCACGTCAGGGCTGCTCTCCTCCTGCCAGCTCTGAATTAGCTCTGAATTATTCCCTGTGCCGCACTGACAGCGCAATGGATGGTGCTTTCCAGGGAGAGACCGAACCATACCCCTGAAGCCTTCAGACTGGTTGTTAAATGAGAAAACAATAGAAGGACGTGGAGATGGAGGGGTTTATTTGGGCTGGGGACGAGGAGCGGTGGTATTTTGGGCAGGGACCGGGAGGGACAGGACCTGGTCGGGTCAGCCGATGGCTGAGCCTCCGCTGGCTCCACCGGTTTGTAATTGCAGGAATCGGCGCTGGATGTCACCACGAGTCCGTGCTGAGGGACAGAGCCCCAGCTGGCCTGCTGCACCCCTCCGCAAGGTGAGGGGACAACCAAGGGGCAGGCTGGTGGGCACCCGTGGGGTTTGGGGCTGGGGGCGCAGCGCAGCGGGGCGTGCTTCAGCAGGGAGAGGAGGACCCTGGGGGCCAGGCTCTGCTGCCCTTACCCCTGCTAAATGGGGGCATCTCTTCCAGGAACAGCACGGACACAGCCTCCAGGGCACGTGCGAGTGATGGGGGGACCAGAGCGTCGCGTGGAGGCTTCTGGGGTCCATCCGTGCTGCTGGCCGAGCACCGGGACCCAGGGACATCAGGCTGGGAGCAGCTGCGGTTGCTGGAGGCTGGTGAGTCCTGGCAGACAGCGGTGCCTGACTTCACATTCAGGTCTTGTAAATTTAAATGTTAATTTAGTAACTAAATTAATTACCAACGTGCCAAGCCTAGTCTGCGTGGTCTGTCCCTTGGGCTCAACTCTCCAGGGGCTCGGGAGACATCTCTGGAACCCGTGTCTCATGGTTTTGTCCAGCTGGTTGGATCCATCTTGATGGCTGGTGCCCCGGCTGCTGGTGGGGGCCGTGGGCTGGTGCCCGTGTCGGGGCAGCAAGAAGCGATGAGGGTTGCTTCTCCCTCATCACATTATGGGGGAAAGCTAACCAGTGATTTCTGTGTGCAGGGAGCAACGTATGGAGCACGCTAGAGCACCTGAAGGCCCTTCAAAGGGCTTGGGGCCAGAGTGGGGCCAGCAGCTCCCAAAACTTAGTCCCTGGGGTCCAGGGGAGGCCCTCAACTGTGCTGCTTCCTGGAAGGGAAACTGAGGCACAGAGCAAGAGAGAAACACCACCCGAAAGCCCAGTGGTACAGCCAAATTCAGCCCATGTCCCCCGAGCACCAGCTGTGGTCCACAGGTGATGGACCTGGCTTGTAGGTCACTGACCAGTGGGTTGCGAGGTCCTCGACAAAGGGGCGGCAGCGATGCTTCTCCCTCGGTGCCACCGTTGTGCTGGGCGTGGGCAGCCCTGGCTGCTCTCGCTCCTGCCAAGCCTTGCGCAGAGAAGCCCCACGCATGGTGCAGGGACAGGGCAGGAGGTGAATCTGCTGGGCTCATGGCTTCAACTTTGGGTCCCCCCAGCCTTCAGGCTGCTTACCCCAATGGCACAACGTCACCCAGTGACTGCTGCGCCGCAGGGATGTCCCCTCGTTCCGCAAGTGAGAGGGAGCTGGGCAGGGCCGAGCCGAGCTCCCAGGCTCCTTTCCCCAGCCTGAGCTTGGGAGCCTGCCAGGTGGCTGCAGGTGGTGTATGGGAACCCACCTCTGAAGCTGTCAGTTTGGGCCATCCCAAAAAGGACTGCCCCTCTTTTCCAGAAACCTGTCCCGTGGGGATGGAAAGGGGCCGATCCTGCCTGTGCAGAGCAGCAGCTCCATGGGTTGGAGGCCAAGAGGTCCTTCCTGCCCATGCAGGGAAGCATCTTCACGAGTTGGGGGCACAGGTTCTCCACTTGTGCCTTACAGAGATGATTTTGGCTCCTCTTCATGAAGAACACGGAAAACTCCCCCAAAAGGGCATCATGGAAAGGTCCTTCTCGGGCTTCATTTGAAGCAGGAAGGTTTGGGCAAACTTCTTGGGGAGGGAATGGAGCTGTGAGCAGCTGTAATGTGGCAGCATTACCGAGGCCTGGGCCAAGGGCTGGGGCAGTCACACCGGTGTAAAACCGCAGGAGCGGGGGGGGGAAGGACCGGAGGGAGGGAACTGGTTTTGTCTCCATCCAAGCTAAGCCCTGAGGCTGAGGAGCCTGAACAATTTGAAGTGATGAAGATCATCTAAAAATAGGTATTTGTAAATGTCACGCTGGCGAGTGCTTGGGAAACGTGCTGGGAGGACGGAGCGGCTCTGTGCCGGTGTGTCCTTACGCAGGATGAGGGACCGATCCTGATGTGCCCCGGGTTGATCCTGCTCACGCTGGCTCTCTGAGAGACCTCCCCAAGCCCCCAGAAACTGGCTGACATAGATCACCCCTGGCCAGAAGCATTTTCTGGGCTGTCTTATCCCGATGGGAGCTGCAGAAGATCCCGGTTATGCTTCAGGTGGGAGATGGGGTGGGGAGAGAGAGGCTTCGGGCCTGACACCCGTCCCTCCACGTAAATTATTTCTCGTTGGCTTTTGATGGGGGAACACTTCAGCGCAGTAAGCACCATGGGATGGTCCCAGCCCCGTGAATTGGGTGGTGTGCTGCCACGATCACCTCAAAGGTGCTCTGGTCCCCACTCTCCAAGCAAAGGATGGGAGCCTGGTGGCACGGGGACAGCCAGCAGGCACGTTATCCCCTCCATCGCCTCCCCCCCTGCCAGCTTCTCCCCCATCCCCACAATCCCATTTGTCCCCAACATGCCAAAAACTTGCTTAGAACAGCTGGGAAAGCAGGTTTATTTTGAAAAATAATCCAGATTGGGGCAGATTAGTGGAAACACGTCCTTGCCCATCTGCCCGGGGGGTGCTGTGCCAGCTCCCTGGGGGGCTGCCCGGAGCCAGGCTCGGGTGAAAACACATGCCAGGGTGAAAAACCATCCCCGGGAGGGACGAGGTGGCCCCGTGCTGGGGACCCGCGTGGCAGGGAGGGCGCGAGGCCGTGGGGCTGCAGCCTTTGGGGGTACCCCGGGGTGCGGGGGAGCTGCTGGGGTTCAGGCCACAAAAGAGTCTGGATGGGGGGAGCTGCTCCCATCAGTCCTGGTGCCCTGCCTGTCCTGTCCCTGCCCGTCCCTGCCTGCCCCAGTCCCTGATCTGCCCGTCCCTTGTCCATCCCGGGCCTGCCCCTCCCTGCCTCAGCATCCGTGCCCTGCCTGGCTCTTTCTGTCCCAGCCCATCCAAGCCCTAATTAAAGCACTCACAGATAAATAGGTGGGATCCTATTTAATCCCAATTTCTTTGACAAGATGCAGGGGTCATCTCTGAGCCAGAGGAAGGACAAACAGAGCGGGGACTGTCCCAGGCTTGGAGGTCCTAAAGCTGCCCAGAATTGAAGTTAACCCTTCCTGAGGTTTGAAATCCATTTCTTTTTTTTTTTTTTTTCTCTGCCCAAACCCTTCCCTGCTCTCAGGAACTTGGCCCTGCTTTGTGCCTCAGTTTCCCCGGTGCATGAGGGTAACAGCTCCCACTTGCTCTTCCTAAAGGAATAAATGAAAAGCAGAGGTTTTTGTTTTGTTGGGTTTTTTTCTCCCTCTGTAGGTTTGGTTAATCCCTGCTAACAGAGGAGGATGAGGGAGCCTGGTGTGAAGCTTCTCAGGGGTGAAGCCGCTTGGGGAGAATTAATTGTTATTTATTTGGTGTATTTCTGAAGGGGAAGGCAGCCGGTGGCTGATTTCCTTCCCTGCCCAAGTGCCAGGGCATCACAGCCCTGCGCTCAGTGGTGACGAGGATGATGCTCTAGCCCAGTCATTTCCACTTGATAAATCAGACAGAAATCGCCCGCTGGTATTTTTGGCCTAAATGAGACCACGCTCGGCGTCTCTCCTGCAGCTCTGGGCGCCATGGAGCAACTTCCACCAAACTTGAGCAAAAACACTTCTCAAAACACACCTGGGGTGCCCTGGTCCAGTGACATGAGCAACCCAAACCCACAAGGACGTGTGCGGGGGGAGGATGGATGCGGGCAGGGTTGCCTGGCCCAACTCCGGCTGCACCCACATCCACCTCCTCGGCTAAATCTCACTGCTTGCCTCTTGGCCGGATCAGCCCAAGAAACAGCTGAGGTCTTTGGAAAACCAGGAAGGAAAAGCAGATCTGAAAGACCACGCTGGGTTGCAAAGCATTGGTAGCTTATAAGCACCTCATATGCAGCCCATATAAATAAGACATTTTGGGTTTTTTTCCCCTGTTATTTGGTGACGAGCCACCGCAGAGAGGGCTCCAAGCATTCTTCCCTTGATTCCTATCACAGATGCTGTTTACGTCCTGCGTTTTATTTGGCTCGAGGAGCTGTCGGGGTAACTTTCCGCTTGGGCAGCAGCTCGCTGCCGAAGGCTGGGGGTGCTGGGAGGTTTGCGTCCCCCTCACCGAGCCCTTCGTGGAAAGGGATGGCACAGAAACGTGATGGCAGCCGGGTTTCTCTAAACACCCGGCTGGTTTTGGGAACCGTAAAAGCACATTGCGGAGTCTCGGCTTGGTGACAAGTCTTGGTTTTGCTAATCCAGAGGTTCCCTAATCCTGCCGGTTTGTCATGCGTGAAGTATGCGCCGTACAGAATAATATTAACATTAACGAGCCACAAGAATTACGCTCCCACAGCTGGTTACCTACCCAACCACCCACATCCGACCGCTCGGGCCGGCTGACGGGGCTTTGCATCCCTGGAGGGAATTGGCTCCTGCACCCCGGGGTCTCGGTGCACCCAGCGAGGATGGGGAGCACGATGCTCCCGACCTCTCGGTGCCGAAAGGAGTGTCCTTATCCCCAGGGACCAAAAGCCACCGCATCCCTCCCTCCGCCCTTGGGAAAAGCCGGAGCAACCACCTGCCCGTGCCAGCCGCCCCCTTTGCCACAGGGCTTTGGGGCCGGCATGTATTTGGCCACTTTTCTGTCTGCCCAGAGGTGATTTCTTTCCAATTATCTATCACCAGGCACCAGAAGCCGCCACCAGAAAGATGCCGTGTTCCCCGGTCCACCAACCACCCATCTGCCCGCAAAACCCTCCAGGCACTTCTCCTCCTCGCTGCAAGATGTTAAATCTCGCCAGGACTTCTCAGCACCCGTCCCCACGAATGTTGCTCCCATGGAATCGCAGCCTGAGACGACCCGTGATGCTCGGCAGCGTTTGCTCCTGGCGCAGCATGCAAGTCCGGGGGGGGTTTTGCCGCTTGCCAAGCAGCACCGGCCGGCGTTGCTCTGCCAGCTGTGGCGGCCAGATGTGCAAATCCACCCCGTCGCCCTTTCTCTTGCTCTGGGGCTGTGTTTTGGCCGCACGGGGGTAGGAAACAGAAGGAGAAGGTGGGAAAGCAGATGAGGGTGAGGGGCAGGCTGAGGTTTCTCCCCCATAAACCCACCTGGTAACTCATTGCATTGGGGTGGTGAGGTGGGGCCGGAGCCCACAAGCTCCTAGGATGGGGAGAAAACCTCAGGAAAAGGTCTCCAAAACGCAACGTTTCTGCCGGAGCTACTCATCTCCAATGAGCTGAGCCGTGGGGGGTCTCTGGGGCTTCCATAGGAACCAGGTCAGAGCCAGGACCCGGCTCCGGTGGGGAACCACCTCCCTGCTCAGCAGGACGAGCCCAGAGGACCCAAGAAACTCATTCTGTCCCCCAGTGCCGTATCCCTACCTGAATTCAGCTCAGACGCACGGCTCTGCACGCATCCCAGCCCCTTTTCCCTACCAGCTTGCCCACCTCGACCCTGGGCTTGCAAGGGGAGGAAACGTAAAGGGATAAAATGCAATGGGGGAGAAAGCAAAGGAGTGAAATGCAAAGGACCCTGCCCGAGGTTGCTTCCTTCCCAGGACCTCCGGGCATGCCTGGGATGGAAATAATTGTGCTTTCCGCCTGGCAGCTGAGTACACACACACACACAGAGGCAGGCTCAGGGACCATAAATCCCAGAAAAACTCTGATTTACAAACCCAGGTTTGTAAATACACCAGGTACCTGCTGCTCCCCACATCAAGGATCCCAAAGCACCAGGCAAACACCCGGCGCTGGTCCCAGCACAGCTGCAGGGCGGCGAGGATGCAGCCCCTGTCCTCACCCCTGCCCGGTTCGCCCGTACCAGCCTCCCGGCCCCGGGGAAAGGCAAACACAGATGTATCAAAACGCAACACTTAAGTTTTCAGCCCGGCACTGAAATTCAGCATTTTAAGATACCACGTTGCAAAAGCTACAGCTTCGTTTCGGGAAACGCTGCGAGTCGCAGCCCCACGCTGCCTCTCCCCGCGTCTGTAAGATACTCGCCGCTCCGGTGTCTCGTGAACTAAGATACCAAAACACCCAGGAGATAAAAACTGCTTTAGAAACCTATTACCTGGATAATTTCCCTGAACCCCTGCCCTGCTACCAGGGAAGGATTCGGACCGGCAGAGCCTGAGCTCTGTGCGCGAGCTGTGCGAAACCTCTCTGCATCCCTGGCCACCAAACCAGCCCAGGAAAAGAAGTTTCTAAGCGCCGGCAAAACTGCAGAGCCCACAGCTACTTCAGTTACCTTCCTCCGGCAAAGCAAGCGCACTATCGTCGCCTCAGCGTGTTAAACCATGACAGGGATCTTCAGAAATCATTGCAAGAAGCTTTATAGAAAATAGACGGTAGAGTGGATGCAGCTTTCGATATATTTGCTCTAGGATATAGTAACAGGCACAGTTCTAAAGCGAACACGGGCGGGTGAACTAGGTCAAGAGCTTTTGCTTCGCTCGTTTTAAATTACAAAGTGCTGAGACAGCCTAGTCTAGGATATATTTCAGAGTCAGAAAAGGGCTGCCCCCGCGTGCCCCGGGGAACATGCACGCAGCCAGCGGAGGCGTTTCCTACACAGCTGCATCGGTTTGTGCCTGGGAAGAGCTGGAAATGTCATCGAACAAAACCAAATGGATAAACGGGCTCGGAAAAAGCACATCGCTTCTCGGGGGGAGCGGCTGAATGGTGTGTTTTCCTCTGTTTAGAGAAGGAAAAAAAAAAAAAGAAAAAGAAAAATCAAGTTAAGTTTTGCATCTGTCAAATAGAAATCTAATAGGAAAGAGAGCTGTACACGGTCAAAGTCAAGTCCAGGCTCCAGGAACATCCAGGAGGACAGTTTCAGGTATTGCCCACTGCTGCTGGGATGTGCCGAGCAAACTCTCAGGTGTGCGTGGTGCCGATCCCCGCCGGCAGCGTGGCATCCCTCCAGTCTGCCTCTGGAGAGGAGGCGCGGGAAGCAGCTCAAAATCCTCCCGGGAGCACCGGGGCGGTGCATGCCGGCATCCCGCGGGGCCGATCCGGATGCGCTTCCCCCTGCCCACGGGCGCTTGGGATGGGGGGAACCGATCCAGCCCGGTCCCCTGCGGGAATCAGCGCTACGGGATCGATTAGGGCATGGGCAGGGAGAGCCGATCCGGAGCCCTCCAGGGAAGGCGCTCCCCGCTCTGACACACCCCAGCACCCATCCCCGAGGCCGGCTCATCCTCGGAAGCTGATTTTCGGTGGTGGCATGGCAAGGGGATGGGGACGGGGCTGGGATGAGGCGGATGCCGGGAGCGGAGGCGTCGAGGGGCGGCATGGCGGGCAGATGCCAGGGATGCCGTCAGAGGCCGGGGGTGCCGATGGCGCTGGTACAGCGGGGATCGGCATCCTGCTCATAGCGGTAGTGGTAGCCCTCCATCTGGTCGCGGCACGCCTCGCGCAGGTTGTGCAGCCAACGCTTGATGCCGCGGCGGTTCAGGTAGAGCACCATGAGGAAGACAATGCCGATGAGGGCCAACACGATGCCAAAGAAGACGTAAGAGGCCGTCTCCAGCTGACCGGGCTCGCCGCCCTCGGCGGCCGTGCACACCAGCCCCGCGGGCCGCAGGCGCAGCAGGGTCGCCCCGCGTAGCGGCGGTGGTCCGGCGCAGCGCAGGCTGTGGGCGTCGGGCACGCGGGTGGTGGCGGTGTGCAGCCAGGTGAAGAACGGGCGCAGGGTGCAGTCGCAACTCAGCGGGTTGGTCCCCAACATGAGCCGCAACCCCCGCAACCCCGGCGCTTCCAGGGTCTGCAGCTCGGCGGCCGTCAGCCGCTGCAGCGAGTTGTTCCGCAGGTCCAGCTCCTCCAGGCCGGCGGGCAGCAGGCTGACCGGCAGCGCCCACAGCGCGTTGCCCGCCAGCTCCAAGCGCCGCAGGCTGAGGTTGCGCAGGGCCAAGGCGAGCTGCTCCTCCAACGGGGCGGCCAGCAGCGCTTGGTTCAGCTGCAGCGTACGCAGCAGCGGCACGCCGGCGAAAGCGCCGGCGGCCACCGAGAGCAGCGGGTTGTGGCTCAGGTCGAGGGTGCGCAGGGCGGGCAACCCTTGCAGAGCCATGTCCTCGATGACTTGGATGTTGTCGTGGCGCAAGCGGAGCAGGCGGAGGTCGGGCAGCGGGCGGGCGGCGAAGGCGGCGGGGCGCAGCACGCTCAGGTTGCTGCCGGCGATGCTGAGGTTGTGCACGGTGGCCGGCAGCTCCTTCGGCGGTTCCTCCAACCTTTCATAGCGGCATTGCACCAGCTCCGGGGTGGCCACGCAGTAGCAGGCAGACGGGCAGCCCCCGGGGGCGGCAGCGCGGGACACGGCCAGCGGCAGCAAGGCGAGTCCCAGCCAGGACAGCCAGCGCCCGCTGCCTGCTGC